>JAKSZP010018547.1:0-162138 GCA_022478985.1 Massospora cicadina
TATTATCATGCTTATATTATATATACATATCATAAAAATCCACTTTTTAAAATAAAAATAATGGTATTAGGAACTTGTATCTTCTAAAATTCGTCACTATACCTAAACTAATAAATGATAAACTAAAATTTGAATATATGCTTAACAATACCTATTACAAATTTACAGTTTAGTTGAGATAAAAAGTTGAAGTTCGATGTAAAAAACCTAAAGCCGTCAGCTACAGGATTTGAACCTGTGCGGGCAAAGCCCATTGGATTTCAAGTCCAACTCCTTAACCGCTCGGACAAACTGACTTTTTATTTTTTATTTAATTTTAATATTAATGCTATTTGAGAAAAGCAGACCTTAGGACAAATATGCTGTGATACTTGACATGATATATGTTCTATGTCTAGGAGTATGTATAGCATCCAAAAAGTATGGAATCATAGTGTGACGAGCTTAAAATATTATAGATGTCTATCATTTTTTATAGGTAACCATTAAAATTAACTTGATTTAATAAAATGATGCATCGTGGATGGCAATCAGTAACTTTTAGCATAGATTGAACATTAAAGCAACCAAATAAATAAATTAACAAAGTAAAATAGATAGATATCAGTAAGTTTATCGCATAATTGACCAATAAAATAAACTAAATATTGAAAACATATAAATTAAAAACTATTAACCTTGTACCTGAAACATTGGACCAATCAAATTAACAGAATAATTATATATCATTGAATATTTGTGTCAAGTTTAGCAATGAAATTAATAAACAGTTTAGGAGGAGAGGTTGAAAAAATATACTTGCATATATAATAATTCTATATAAAATGTATCAATTACTCAAAGACTATCAGGATGTTTTCTCCACATCAGATGCTGCCTGATTTAGTCTAAATAAATTACCTTTTATATCATAGTCATCTATTTGCCTGCTGTCATAAAAGATTTAATTAAAGAATTTAACCATTACTAGAGTAATCTAACCATCTCATTTATTATTTTTTAAAGTTAAATGATAAAAAGGGTGGCTAGCCTGGTAGGGTCCTTCCTACTTCCACTCTAATGCAGATTTTGTTCACCATATGTTGAAAACCTATACTGGCTATAAAAAATTTTGGTGTGGTATATTTGTCCCAAGGTCAACCTGCCTTGATTACTTTAAAGTTAATTGATAAATCAGAAATGAAAATATCATATTATTTTAGTAGATAAAATGTTGAAAATGTTTCAAACAACCTCCAATTATAAGTTATATATCATGCACTTAAGCTTTTTACCATAAGGTAAAACTTAAAAATCATTTTAATGTAATTTAGATTCTATGAGTTTGGTGTTAACCTTTTATAAAAACTCAAAATACAAGTGGACTTGTATCCTTCACTCACCACATAGATCACAAACTTTAAAATTTGATTGATTTAATTGCTTTTATACTTTTGAAAGATTCTTAAAGGAACTCTTGATTGTTAAGCTTCAGCATTGTAGTTTACTGATACTGTTAATTTCCCTTATATTAAAGTTTTTCATAAGAGTGTAATTATAGTCTTACTTCTATCTGGTACTATTAAGCTAACTTAACTTTTATGTTTCCAATAACAAAAATCTAAAGTTAAGTTGATACTAAGTGTAATTTTAAGTTTCAACCGCTTCTCTTACTAATAGAAATATATCAGTATTCAAATATGAATTTATAGACAAGATAACACCTTATTTCCAGATTATTACAATTTAGATATATACGCTACCTTTTATAAGCAAGCGCATCACTAGGAATACCTTTACTTATTTTTTCTGTCTTAATTTACCTTTAAGAGTGCACTAAAAATTTATGTTTAACCCATGATATGGTATTGCACAGGTGGCTCTATTGCTCATTTAATGCTAATGGAATGTACAGTCTGCTTAAAATAATTTATTTATATGTTCATAGGGTGTAACATAATGTCATTTGTTGTGTTTATTCTTCATTGTGATAAGACTTTTACTTATAATCTAGGCACATTTAACCATTTTAAAACCTTGGATAAATTTTGACAATGACTTTTCTTAAGCACACCAGAACTCTTGCCAACCTCTACTTGACAAATAGACTTAGTCCAAACTTATGACTGTACCTTGACCACAAGTTATATAGCTAATAGCAAACCTGAAAGTAAATTATATAAACTAAATTAGATATTATGAGATACTGAAAGACTGTTTATTTTAAAAACAATAAATTGGATATATAGTATATGGGGAAAATCTGGATTTATATAATAGGACTTGAGTTATTAAGTAGTGATTATCAGTCAAATCTCAGTAAGTAATTATGAACTCATCTTGGTTTCAGGGTTGGTGAACTCTAAATTTCTGATTATGCTAAGCTTTTTTTTAGTACTAGATGGTTTGATTATGCTAAACTTCTTAAGCTAGATCTTAAAATATACAAAGCTCATGGGATATAACATGTAGCATTTTTCTGTTATGGCATTCTATGTGAATCTTGTGGGTTTCCATAAACGATTGTTTGCTTAATGGAATTTGGTTACCTAAGATTTATAGTACTCTAATCATGCAACAATAATTCTCAATTAAGAAACTCATTTCAAGTGGAGTTTTAGAAATTTAGCTATCATTAATGGCATTAGAATAGATATCCATAATCATAAGCCATCATATTTATTTTGATCATCTGAGGGTATGGATAAGCCTTAATTATCATCATTGCTAGCTATAAAACTATTCATTGTCAATGGCTATAAAAGGGCATTAATTATTGTTGAGATTTCAGCTCACTCTGAAAATTAACACTTCTTATAACAGGATTTGAACCAATCCAGAGAAATGATCACTTCTGATGGCAGGGGTTTAAAACCCAATCCAAATTATTGAAAACCACAGCTTTCAAGGTCCAAATCAAATCTAAAAAATTGAATACCTCTAACTCAAAAACGATTATAGGATGCCACTAAAATTAATTGGCCAAATCAAATGAAGATCTTCTCTCAAAAGTACTTAGTATTTTACCCAGAAAATTGGTGCATCTACCTCTATAAATATCACTCCCTTATAATAAAGTAATTATTACTGTTCATAAGCAATATTTTTTATGTGCAACCTATACCTAATTAAGATCAAGTATATTTTGCAATTAAGGCTCTTTACCCCTTAATTGTTTATCTATTATAAATCCTTACACTAGGGTATTCAAGTGCCATGAACATTTTCTTTGACAGTTGAAATTCTACTCCTCATCCTGAATTTCTTTTGGGCTCCTTGACATGTATCCTAAAGTACTGGTAAACCTCAACAATAGCAATGAACAATAGTGACTTGGCATCAGATACCTCTTCCTACTGTGAAACCCCCCACCTTAGTGAGTGGATGGTTAATAAGAATATAAGAGAACATTTTACATCATTTAATATTCAATTTCTAGCTTCCATGGAGGTGGAACTTACCACCACATCTACTGACAAATATCAGTTACAGACCTTGGCCTCTCAATTTCCATTTGATTCCTCATTAATAAGGCCTTTGTTCTTGGTGGATTAGAGAATCAAAAGATGAGATATGATTGTGCAAACACCAATGATGGGAATATGCTCTACTGCAACTCTTGACGTTAAACAAGCTGTAGTAGGCTGTACTGAGCTCTGCTTGAACCACTTTGTCAAACCAATTTTAATCCATTTATCTCAGGTGGTAGGGTACCATCATCAAAAGCCACTCCAACTTTTTTTAGAAACGCTAAATTATCAACTTTTTAACTTTTACAATTCTGAATCTGCTTTCAGGTGAAAAAATTAAGTGCAATACTTAAAGATGGCAACTCCTAGTTGACATAAAATTACAATTAACTCACATTAATGAAGGGTACTTAAATATGTTCATTTGGAACTCTCCACCTGCTTCATTGATCTGGATTTTATTCTCAAAGATAAAGTATGGGATTAACACAACGAATATACAATACCAGATTGATATGTAAAGGTAATTGTCAAGGTTTGAATTCGTTATATATAGGAATTAATTTATTAAAACCAGGAAACCCTGGATATTACTCAATTTTCTGGTCCTTTGGGAATGCCAGATGAACCTAGCCCCCTGGCCCTTCTGTGCCTCCATGTCCTGGAAACAGTTTGGTAATTCCAGAATATATAATCAAGTTTTTTATTACTAAAATGGTCCCAACCTGAGGGTAGATTTACCAAATATAATCAAGTCCTTGTTGCAGAAACTGCAAATGCTAACACTCAGCTAAGATTAGTTACTAAGAGGAGTGAAATCACTTGAGATGGGGTTCCATAAAATTTGGAAGTATCTTTATCTGCACATCATGGGCTATCTGAGCCTTGGCAGCCTTACCTGTTTCTACGCAAGGGTTGGAATAGCAAATAACCATGATCAAACAACATTGACTTGAGCTTAATGAGACAACTTATAGTTTAAAAATTTATCTTAAACAGTTGACCCAGATCTTTGCTTCAAAACTGTCCTTTATTCCACTCACAAGTGAATCAATTTTGTTATTGACAATATAAATAAATTGACCATCAAGCAGATGCCATTAAGCCAAATGAATATCCCAGTGATACTAAATCCTCCCAGAATGAGTGTATAACTCCAACGTCCATCAATGTAATTAATCCAACACCCCGTCCAGGCCACTCCTTTAGCCCTCAATTAAAGACAAATATGTTCCAGGAGAAGGAAGTATCTTTACCTTCCTATATTGTTGCAAGAGTGCTTTGGAGATGGCTACCAATCAACAAAAAGCTTATCATATATTCAATTGCTTCAGCCAAGTTGCCTAGGATATTATGGTCCCACACTTGAAGAATTGCTGCAACTGGGATGATGCTAAAAATGCTCTACTCAGAGTTTTTGAGATTGAATTAACCTTGGCAAATAAAAAACAGGCATTCATGGGATTAGCCTCAATTGAGGAAAATCCATCAATGAGTTTTCCCAGAGGCTCTATCTTAAACTCAAACTTTAGTTGGGGGAGAATTAAACTATGTTAGATGATGGCATTAATCCTATTTTATATTCCTTCAGAACATTTCAAATATCCAGTTGTACCTTAAGGCAGTTAATAAAAATCTTGCCTTGTAAGTGCACCTTAAGGAAGACCTTATGTTTCACTCAATCTCCATAAGAATTCTGGACCTTCTCAATTTAAACGTAAAGCTTGACCTAAATTATATATGTGACTACTCCCAAATCTCATACCCAAAGAAAGTACTGCATATACTACATGATTAGCAATTACACTGTCATTAGCTGCTTTCACTACCCTTGGAATGATGAAGCAAAAGATTGGTCAGCTTCGTTCAAGTGGCTCCCTCTGTTATCAAATCCCAAGCGCCACAAATATCAGTTCAATGCCTAGTACTTCTGGATGTTTTGTATAAAATGTCCCTGTTTAGTCAATGTGCCCACTATATATTCAGCAAGATCTCTCTTATACATATATTAGACAATTACTAAAACAAATTATAGTCAGCTCCAGTAGAAAAAGCCTGGTACTAACCAAACTTTCAAGTCAGTTGAAAAACCCTAAGTCTGACCTTATTACAAACCTCAGCTAGCCTCGTTGCAGATACATTTGACTGTATTCTAACAAATATTTCCCAGTTTGTATCTTTTATTGTATAAGTAGAAGTGTTAGTACATAAAGTCAAAGTTCTAGCTATAGTAGACAATGTATCCTCAGTTAACGTTATATCTCCTGACTTATCCAAAAAACTAAAATGGCTCCTGGTTTGATCCACAAGTATAAATATGGAACTTCGGTGTCATGGTACCAGATAATGAATTAAGACTAGCTTGCCAGTCAGGTTGAGTATAAACTCAGAACACAAACCAAGAAAACTAAAGATATAACCATCCAAATGACAAGGTATCTCAATGGGAGGGGAACAAATGAGGAATGACAATTGACAATCACTGTACCATCATACCCACCAGTAACCACACAATTGTGAGAGTGGCAGCTGCAGATTCTAGGGCAGTTGTTTCCTTATGCACCCCAGGGGGTCCAGAACCTTTTGTTAACTTTTGGCAGTTCTGGTTGATTCCGCTGAGCTGATTGCACAGGTTAAAACCCACTGAGCAACGGACAAGCAATATGATGATTACTGATCCTCAATAGATAACATTATAAAGTACTTTAAATAGGGAGCTATTGCCCCAAGGATACCAATTTATTTGATATATAAAATTAACAGCTATTTCTGTTAACCCTTCCCTACTCTCTTACTTCTCAAAAGACCTCCCCCACTAAATTCTCTCATTTAACTATTAATCTTCAATGGTCTCAGTTAATTTTGACCCGTCAGCTTAGTAACTCTTTATAACCTACAAATTCAGGGGTTTCATCCAATCATTGAGGCTTTTGCAGAATTCCCTCAATTTGCCAAACTATCAATACTTTGATAAATTCACTTCACATTGACATAATATTCAGCTCAATTTAGATGCTCATCTTGACTCATAAAATACAATATGCCAGATATATGGCTTTTTGTCCAGTCATATCAATTTATCAACAATCCTCTCTGGGAACGAGAGGTGTCAAATGTGCAAATGGATCATAAAACTTAGCCCACTAGTGGGAATCACTTCAAGGAGCGAGGCCACATCATGACGCCATAAGTCATCCAAAAAGGGGTCAACCCTAGGTGATCAACATAATAATATCCCCATTCAAGTAGGAAGGGTAAAAGCCTTCAGTATAGCCATTATGGCCCAGTCATTGTGAAGACCAGGAACCTGGGAACTGTCATGAAAGTGGCTAATAAATACTAAATAAATAATTATAAAATTTTCAACGTGCAGATTTTTTATTAAACATAGGATAAAAATTGACCAACAATAGTACCTATGGGGGATTGTTGCCTTAAGTGCTGGGGATTAGGGAAAAGGAGAATCTTTATTAACAAAAGGGTAACGCCATCATACTTGATTCCAGCAAATTGAAATCACGAAATATTTTATGACGCCAAATCAGTCTCACTTTGACTAGCTAAATTGGGCTCAACTTTCTCCAAAGTTTTTCCACTCAGCGCAAATTTCACTTTGTAGATTGGCAACGCTTCATTGAGCGAATGACTGGTTGCACACATGGTCCAGGTAGGTAAGGGAAGTCCCATCACGTATTGAAAGGGTTTATCACTCCTGTACCTTTTGAGGACGTGCTCACCTTTTCCAGTAAAGAAGAAATGGAGTGATGGGGTTTTAAACCTGAGCATACAGCAGATGACTAATTTTTCTGGACAACAATTTATTCATTAATGAACCCCACATTGGGGCCTGAGATTATTGTAAAAATGAGGATGCTAACTTGTGTATTATATACTGCACATATAATCAGGAAGAAGTTCAGCCAAAATATCCTAGATTTTTTGCCAGTGTCTTAAAGATATTAACCATTCTGAAGCTCACTAGGCTTATCTAAAATTGAATGACTTTTCTGGTCTTCTTGGGCTATTTTTTCCATACAAATTTTAGAACTTTTACTGACACAGGCAAATATACAAGCTGGTGATTTTCGTCCTAACAGCTCATCAACACTCTTAATAAGAACTGACTCTAATAAAAAACCATATAAAAATTAATAAAATATATATTTTTTTATTAGAAGATAAGAATCTGCTTTGATATTTATTAACTTTTACTTGGACAAGCATTGGTATCTATATACCTTTGAGGCATCTCCTTAACATACTTTGAGCATGCGTTTTTCTACAGATATTATTTTCCACCTTAGTTTGGCCCAAAACTGATTCAACAGTGACTTTTACTAGGTCTATTGGTGGCAAAATACTCTTAAAATTGGGAGGGTTTTAGATACAAATTTGCAACTTGAAGAATCTTTCTTTCTTTTTAATAACTAAATCAAAGACAAATTAGATTTTTTGAAAAAATACAAAAAATGACCACTCAATCAAGCCAAAACTTACTGATTTCAATGCATTGATGCCTGCTACCCCACTTGAGGTGGTGGTACGATGACATCTGGTGTCTTTTGACTGCTATTGAAGTGCGCCTGGGCTGGCTCTGCTAGCCCTACCAATGCTATTGGGCGTTATGTTCCCCCTCAGGACTTGGCCTACAACCTTGCAAGCTCCCATGTGGTACTCCAGAGCCCTTTGGTGCTCCCACAGCAATATATGTTTTGGCCTATGAGTCAAATATAGGAATCTTTTCCCATACGCAAGTAAAGCCATCATCAAGATGGCTACAGCAGTTTTTTAACCTGCTGGCTTTATTGACTTCTGCCCTTTTAAGGGGTACTTTGATCTTGGCTTCTGTTCAGACACTGATGCAGCAGCAGCAGCCAAACTGCAATTGATTTTTGAAAAATTCCCATCCCCACCATTTGAACCCAGCTCCCAGATAAGGCCACTTTGGTGGTCCAGTTTGCTGAGTTGCCCTCCCATCTCTCCTCAAATGCCTCCACCATGAGCTCATGGAGGGTTTAGCCATTTGCAGTACAGACTCCATATTGATGTTCATGGTCCCAAATGGGGTAGATCATCTGGCAGGGCCTCATGCCTTTGTGACAACCCATCCATTTCATCATGATACTCATCTTAAAATTACCCCCCCACACTGTGATCAGATCCACAACTGATCATCCGTTCTGAGCACATGTCAAAAATGGCCGTGTCATTTGCCCTTTATGCTTTGAGCTTGACCACCCAAATCACATGTTCCCCACAGTTTCCACTTCTGCTGATTTCTCCGCTCATCCTTTGGGCATTGGGCCTGCAGCATTTGTCCCAATTTTTCAAATGGGGCTTAATACTACTCAACCTTGGGGAAATTTGGCGCTGCTCCAAAAGTGGCAGCCAATCAAAACCAAAATGTTTTAAAAGTTTTAAGCAAAATTCAACCAGATTACAGAATCCTGAGTTGATGGCTGAACCAGTTTCAGCTGTGCTGCTGTTACTAACATGTGGCCAATCAGCTCCTGCCACTGCCCCAATTCTGGTGGCTGGCTTAGTGCTAGCTGAATCCAATCCATTTGATGCTCTTGAATGGATTGATAAGGATAAACGGCTGTACCACATAAAACTAGATTTTGCTTTAAAGGAGTTCTTCGTTGACCCTCCCAATTTGCATCTCCACCATCTTTTCCCTCAGAATGGCTTTCCATTTTATAAAAATATTATAAAATGGCATTTGAGGCTGCAGCTGCCCCTGCCATCACCCTACTTTGCCAGCAACTTCATGGGGCAATGGAACCTCTTGTTAAGGGTACTTCTACCCCAATTTCTCTCATGATTTTTGAGGAAGATGTGAAGTAGAAAATTGTGGAGCTTGCTTATGGTGCAAGCTGCACTTGCATTGATGCAGAAAAAACTTTTCTTTTAAACCTCAATTATTCCAAAACCCACCAGTGCATCAAGTAATTAACTTGTTTTCCTTCTCTCATCACTTTCACTGAGCATCAACTTGCTCAATACATTGAGGCGATGGACACTGCCAGCCTCATCTGTCATGGTTGAATGACATGATAGTGGGGACCAACCCCAAGGATAAGGCTGGGCAACAGGAGGCCCATAAGGTGAAGCTTTAGGACCTCCCTGACCTCAGGCACACAGTAGACCAACGCTGGGTACAAGCCAAGTATGCCCAGGTTGGTACTAGTGAGGTGCCTAACGCTCAGCCCCTTGCATCAGCCCAGGCGTTAAAATGTATGGTTATTTAATTAACGCAGATGGCTCAATTCAGTTAGTTGAGGAACAGGGTTTTGAAACATGTTCATTTTATGAAATTACGCGTTCAGGTCAGATCCAACTTCAATTGATTACTCAAGTGAAGTTAGTTTCAGTGTTTTCTACCAATTTGTGTGGTAGTGTTTGTCTATTGGTGAATCAGTGCTTAGGACTGCTTCAGCAGACTCCAAATTTCCCCAATAAAGCTTAATTATGTTTTTCCGCGACCAGCATTCCTTGTTGGTTAACTTCTCCTAATAAAATTTTCCCGTTTTACATTTTATTTATGAAATTTTAGATGATCCAGTGAGTGAACCTCTTCAAGGAAGTTTCAGTCTCCATTAACCTTGCCACATTAGATACAATCAAGCTATCCCCTAGTGCACTGTTTGTTCGCCCAGGTTCCCTCCAAACTGGGACATTTACCCCCTTTCCCTTTGTGCACCTCATCGCTTTTGGTGAATTATTTATCATCAATATCGCACTTCTCTACTTAAGTTGTTATTGCTTCAGCTCCCTCTGCTGGGCTCTAATAACTTTTGTAATAATGGCTAGTTCCCTGGCATTGGACCTGTGCACCAAGCACTACCACGTTGGGAACAGGAGAGTTATAGACACTCTCCTTACATTAGTTGACCAACCACTTAAATTTATGTGCATGAACTTTTCCGTGTGGGACTTTTCCAAGGTGTAAACGGTGGGCGCCAGCTGTGGGCTTTGGCTGTGGTTAGCCGTACTGCTGTTTTCTCATTTTCCCAAAGGTTGGAGCAACTCAGCATTATTATGGTTGCCTCCAACTGGAAGGTACCCATCCTTCATTATACCTGGTGGATACAGATGCTTCAAGGCCTGAAAGTCATGTTTCCCCATATTCTGCTAAAATTACTGAATTTAATTTAAATAAATGAGTTTTACTTTGACAGCACATCCAGATAATGCCAGCGGAATCAGCGCAGATGGGCCTGAGGGTGTAGGCCTTGGATAACGTCAGGCATTCCGTTGCAGTTAGGTAAATATGGTCATTTACATCTAAAAACGCGTTTTATGATGAAAATCTTATCCAAACCTCTGATCCATTTATTAGCTTTTATGACCTGGATGAGAACCCAATTCCAGTATATCAAAAAACCCTGAGAACCATTGCTTAACCCCTACCATGATCCGTGGCACTCAGGAAGTGGAGAAAGAACCTCGTTTTAGTTATGATAAAGTATATGCACCTGCAGAAGGCATGGTGGGGTATGTGGCCTCAGTAGTAAGAGTGGTCCACTATCCCTCCCCTTCTATGATTCCAAAACATACCCTGATGGTGTGCTAGAGCCAGAGGAAGAATTTTCTGGTGAAGTGTTGGCGTTTTCTGCATTAAATAAAGACCATTTGGGGTATTTACTACTGACTGCTATCCTGTCCTCCCCTTAAGGAAAATTTAGCACCACTATTCTAGTGGATACTGGCGCCACTGAAAACTTTATGGACCAAGGCCTAGCCGACTACCTTGGGCTGAGTTACTTGCCAGGTGGTATGGTTAGGGGAGGGGCGTCCCAAGGTATTCCAACTCTGAAGGTCTTTGGGACAGTGGACTATCAGGCTGGCAAATACCACCTGTCCAATCACTTCCAAGCTATCATAAACCTCTTGTACCCTATCATTTTGGGTGTGGAGTGGTGGCGGAAGTTTGACGTTAGAACCAACTTGAAAGGGAATACCCTCTCCTCGACATTAAAGAATGGTTGCACATTAGTTGTTCAATTGTCTAAGGTTGATCTCAGGGCGACTTGCCCCACTGGCCCCACCTTCACACCCTTAGCCTTGCTCTATGCTGAAGCTCACTGTGGTGGTTCCCCTACCTTCTTGTTTGGAGGGTTTGGAATCGTCCTTTGGTGCAGCTTCAGCTGATGCACTACCTGATCATTCCGAGTATGACTGTGACTTTAAACTTATGGTGGATCTGGTGCGTATTTCTTCTCCCATTTACCCCTTGACCATCCTGGAGGAAGAGGCGTTAAATGTGTGGGTGAAAGAGTAGTTAGCCAAGGCTTGATTTTTCAGCATACCTCCCCTGTTTGCTTCCCACTTCTCTTTGTTGAGAAGGCTGATGGTACTATACGCCCCTGCATAGACTATAGGAACCTCATTAATGTTACTGTACCAGACCTCCATCCCATCTCTTTAGATTCACAGATTGCACGCTATGTGGAGAAGGCGAAGGTTTTCTCCAAGCTGGATTGTCTCAATGCGTTCAATCAGATTTGGATCAAAAAGGGAAAAGAGTGGTTAATTGCATTCTGTACCAGAAAAGGGAATTTCCAGTTTCAGGTCATTCCCTTTGGGCTTAAGAATACCCCTGCTATCTTTCAACGCCGCATTGATGCAGCATTGGGGGACTTGTTAGGGGTATGCGCGGTTGCCTACATGGATGATATCCTGGTGTTTTCCCCTGATCATGAGTACCATGCAGTACACCTTAGGCAAGTGGTGGAGAGGTTAAAGGCAGCCAGCCTTACGCTGAAGATAAGCAAGTGTGAGTTTTTCAAGTCCCAAGTCACTTTTCTGGGCAACATCATGTTTGACCAAGGACACTTGATAGCTCCAGACAAGGAGAAGGCTATTTGTGAGTGGCCCACCTCCACCTCAGTCAAGGAATTGAGGAGCTTTTTGGGGACGTGTACGTTCCTCAAGAAGTTCACGCCCAATCTTTTTGAGGTGGCAGCACCCTTGTATAAGGCTAGTAGTGCAAAGGTGCTTCGGTGGTCCCCCATTTTGGAGGATGCTTTCCAAGCAGTGAAGTGCACCCTGATGTCCACGTCCATCCTTCGCCATGTCAACCCTTACAAAGAGTTCATTGTGTCTACTGATGCCTCCAACTTCGCCATAGCGGCTGCTTTGTTACAAGGAGGTGAAGATGGGATAGAGCATCCAGTGGGATATTTTTCTAGGAAAATGTCTCTGCCTGTTTTGAATTTCACCATTTATGACAAAGAGTTGCTAGCAGTGGTGGAGGCGCTGACTTATTGGCGTCATCATTTGCATGGCTCCTCCCAACCTTTCTGGGTATGTACAGATTACCATGCCTTGCTGTATTACCGTGCCCCTCATGTCCTAACCCCACGGAAGACCCATTGGCATGAGACCTTTGACCAAAGTGCCTTTTCTTATGAGTTCACCAAGGGCAAGGATTATGGGTTTGGCGGATGCTTTGAGCTGCAACCCTGATTTAGCGCCTGATCCCAAGGAGGTAGAGGTTCATAATACCCAGTTGATGATTCTGACGGGTAAGAAATTTATCTCAACTTCCTGCTCCCACGGCCAACACACCAGCGCTTGCACCTCTGGAAAATGCGGAGGAAAACAGTATGTTCAGAAAGGTAGACCTTTCTTAGCCGCTATCAGCCAAGCATACTATGGTACTAGCTATGAGCACTTTGAATTGGGAAGACTTATCCAGGGGATATCACATAAAGGATGAGATGGTGTGGTTTCAAGGGCGCCTATGGGTACCTGCTGGACCACTGCGCCTGGAAATCATCTGGGACCATCATGATGGAATCAATATTGGTCATCCTGGGAAAGCAAAGACTTTGGAGTTGATATGTCGCACCTACAATTGGAAGGGCTTGCCCGCTCAGGTGGGGCGGTATTGTAAAGAGTGCCTAATATGCAATCAGATGAAACCCGATTGTCAACCTTTAGCAGGATTGTTGGTAACAGTCCAAAAAGCTGATGTGCCTTGGGCTTCCCTCTCAGTTGATTTCATTGTGGAGTTACCTGCCTCTGATGGTTATAATGCCATCATGGTGGTGGTGGACCGTTTTACAAAGCTCGCCCACTTTGTTTCTTTCAGAACAACAATAAACGCGGCTGAGATGGCTAGGATCTTCGTCACTCATGTGTTTGCGCTCCATGGGGTTCCCCAAGAAATTATTAGTGACTGGGGAGACCAGTTTACCTCCTTCTTTTGGAAAGAGTTGTGTAAGACTCTTCAGATTCGCCCCTGCAATTCAACTGCCTATAACCCCAATCATATGGGCAGACAGAGCGAGTGAACCAGTGCTTGGAACTGTTCCCGCGGTGTTACACTGCCGCGGATTATTCAGATTGGGTTTCTCACCTTCCTATGGCCCAATTTAGCTACAACAACACTTTGCATTCCTCAATCAGTTGTTCCCCCTTTTCCGCCAACCATGACTTTAACCCAGCCTTTAACATGGAGCCCAGCTGTGGGTCTAAGGTTGAAGTGGTGGTGGACTTTGCTAAGATTATCAAGAAGGTCCACCGGGGGATTTCAACAAGTTTGGAGGCAGCAATGCAAGTTTATAAGGAGAACGCTGATGGTAAGCGCCAAGTGGGTCCCACGTACAAGGAAGGGGATCTAGTGATGCTTGATGCTTGTAACATTCCTATCAAGCAGCCATGAAAGAAGCTGGGACCAAAGAGGATTGGCCCCTACCGCGTTGTTAGAAAGGCGGGCCATGCCTTATACCAGAAAGATCTCCCCTCATTCCAGATCTTCTCTGTGTTTCATGAGAGCAAATTGACGTTGTTCAAGGGCCCCCAACCAGAGACTCCTGAGGCCTATCTTGAGGATGGGGCGCCCAAGTGTGGAGTTGAAGAAATAGTAGCCTCCCACCATGTTAAGAGAAGGCTTGAGTACCTGGTATCTTGGAAGGGTTTTACGCTGCAGAGAACAGTTGGGTCCCAGCGCGAAACTGTGTGCATGCCTAAGATCTTATTGAAGCCTTCCACAAGCATTTCCCTCAAGACGCTGGATCTCAACCCAAACTAACTGTTGCCGCTATGAAGTTGGCCCCAGCCCACAAGAACTTTTCCCTTGCACAAGCCCTTGGAGGGGGTTGAGCCCCGTTGGGAGGAGAGGGTAATGTCATAGTTAAATGACATGATAGTGGGTACCAACCCCAAGGATAAGGCTGGGCGACAGAAGGCCCAGAAGGTGAAGCTTTAGGCCCTCCCTGACCTCAGGCACACAGTAGACCAACGCTGGGTACAAGCCAAATATGCCCAGGTTGGTACTGGTGAGGTGCCTAATGCCCAGCCCCTTGCATTGGCCCAGGCATTAAAACGGATGGTTTATTCAATTAATGTGGATGTTTTAATTTGGTTAGTTGAGGAATAGAGTTTTGAAACCTGTTACATTTATGGAATTACGCGTTCAGGTTGGATTTAACTTCAAATGCTTACTTGAGTGAAGTCAATTTCAGTGTTTTCTACCAATTTGGATGGTAGAGTTTGCCTAATGGTAAATTGGTGCTTGGGACCGCTTCAGCAGACTCCAAATTACCCTGAAGAAGTTTATATTTGATTTTTGTGACCAACATTCCTTGTTTGTCAACTTCTCTCAATAAAATTTTCCCGTTTTACATTTTATTTATGATATTTTAGATGATCCTGTGCGTGAACCTCTTTGAGGAGGTCTCGAGCTCTGTTAACCTTGCCATTTTAAATACAATCAAGCTATCTCCTAGTGCACCGTTGGTTTGCCCATGTTCCTTCCAACCTGGGACGTTTACCCCTTTTCCCTTTGTGCACCTCATCGCTTATGGTGGGTTATTTATTATAAAGATTGCACTTCTCTACTTAAGTTGTTATCGCTCCAGCTCCCTTTGCTGGGCTCTAATAACTTTTGTAATAATGGCTAGTTCCCTGGCATTGTCCCTGTGCACCGAGCACTACCACATTGGGAACTGGAGAGTTATAGACACTCTGTTTACATCATCAACAAAGAAAACCCACAATTGTACCTCCTCATGCCTCATGTTGCTGATTCTCCTACCCCAATGTTGTCCACCATGGTCCACCAGCTAAAGTGGGCGCCAGACAAAGGTCCCAAAAAGCTTCCTCACCTTCTGATATGGCTTCCTAGGCTGTTAGCGAGGTGCCATATCAGGATTTTATATTTTAGATAATACCTTTGTTTGGCCTATTTGCAAATAAAGATGCATGAAGTTTCCCTCTTTTGTGTTGGGAACCACTATTGCTTAAAAATTTGCAACTTGAATGTGAAAAATTGTCCTAAGGTAAGCCCAATCTGAGTTTCATCATACAGCTGACAAAGTAAAATTATTGGAAAATTTGGAATCGATTTATGCTTAATGTTGTACCCCTAATTGGGATGTTGGCAGGCCTCTTGATAGAACTAAATACTCCCATTTAGGATATACATGTGCAAGTGCTATCATGCCAATTTTTAGCATTGACATACAAATTTTACCATAGGGTGGAACACTGATAGTAATAATCTATGGGAAAAAGATAGTTGTTATAAGCTCATGGAAAATTTAAAGGAATCTTATATATTAATCCAGGGAAATTTCTTGACTATAAAACATACTTTATGCATGGTAAATCAGGAATAATTGTTGAGTTTATCTTCATGTAATTGGCCATAATTGATGGTTTTTAAAGAGATTATTTTTGAGTCACCCACCAAAATCTGACAATTACCAAGGAGAGGAGTGTCCACAAACTTTCCGCTGGTGATGGATTCTTACCATGGCCACCTCCAGACCCCCCAATTTTCTGCACCAACTCCTGGGGGTGCTAAAGGGAGGTAGGGGAACAATCTTTAGTGGGAAGTATGTCACCCACCTCTCATTTACCACATAGGCTAAAACGCCCTGGGAAATGAGAGGGACAGCCAACATCTTAACCCCTGCTTATCTGAAATGGGAATTCCTCAAGATTGAAGTGCAGTTCTCCCTGGGACTTATAAGCGGGAGCTCTACCCAATAAAGCTATTGGAGCATACTCAGCTTTTCCCACAATTTTGAAAGCGTAAATCACCGCTCCTGCTATAGACTTAGAAAAACATTAGTTTTGCATTAATCATTGCAGTCCAACGAATGAGAAAGTTTATTTGTATTTTCAATCATAAGTAACAATGTCCCTCTCTTCTGGGATTTTATGTACCACTGATACTTGACCTCCCAGCTAAAAAAGGGGCCTCCACAAAGCGTAAATGCCTCATTGACTATCTTACCTATATCTTTTAGATAAAATTTCAGTTTCTAGGGCCCAAAATTAACTGCCCCCAACACTGCCAATGTTGAGGAAGGAATTTCAAAATACTCCCCCACACTTTGAGTATACCTAAGCTCTCAAGTTGTAATAAATTCCCAAGTTAAAATTTCATATCCTCAATACCCATGTTCTAGATATATGGGCAAATTAATCCTTCTATTAAGGAAGCCTCAAACTGTCACAGGATCCTTGACCCTACCTATAGAAAGTCTATCTCTGTTTTATTGGGTAACTTAACTAATAATACTATTTAACTCCCATAGCATGTTATCATTGTCATGCCAAACTCTGTTCTATTGGACATTTTATGGATTTTAACTATTTTTGCACACCAAGACTTAGGGATTGAACTCTCTTTCTGCTAAGCATCACTTTTCAAAAATCAATTCAGCCTGAAATTTAGCTCCACTAAAGAGATTTACGAAAACTATTAGCAAATATGGCGGGAAACCCCGCAAAAGAACCCGCAGGCTATGCCAAACGAGCCAGCACCACCCCAAACGAAGCAACCCTCGGTTACCCACCTCAGGGTCAACCAGAATCACCCGCTCTCAAGCAGCAGCCATGAAAGTAGGCACCACCCCCCAACCTGGAGCTACTTCAACTAGCGCCAGTTCACATGATTGCACTTCTGCAACCTGCACGCCTAACAGCTCTATGTGCGCTGCCTCCCACCAACCCGCTGGGCCCCCACCAACCAAGGAGGCCATCACCCACGCTGTTTTAATGGCGTCTGCTCAGTTGAATGCAACTCAGCCCATCCAGGAATTCACCTCCCCCATTGTGTCAGCTAATTCAGCCCCATCTATTATTGCTGACGCCGTGTTTCTGGCTCCCTCCATGAGGGGCGATACCCAGCTACCTGGCCCCCAAACCCTCAGATGTAAGATTGGATTAGCCGCACATTCTGGTTCACTAAGCACCAAATTGGGACAATCTACTCTTCCCAATGAGGATTCAAGAGTTCGGATTTTGGAACTTCACACCAGTTCCAATCTCACTCGTCCCATTTAAACCTCGTAATTGGCACTTCTCAAGTCGGCACTTTATCTCCATATGCTGAAAACGACCAATTCACCCATCAGCCAGCGAGTTTTGCCCATGAAATCACAGCAAATACTCGGGCTGAATTTACCCAAATAGATTGGGATGGTTATGAAACATCGCCCTCCTCCCAATTGGCTGGAGTTAATTCCAATCTGGATGGGCCTCCCCAATTTAGCGAGGCCCAACAATCCGCCCCTCAATTTAATATGACGCCAGCAACTGCTGTAACATTCCAGCAACAAGGGAACTCCGCAAACTTGTTCAAACCACCAGCTCACACTCAACCTGCGATTGCAGCCCAAAGCAAACACAAACGTACCAAAGGAGCCACTGGGGCGTGGCAAAAACCTCTGGCACCAACGCTATCCAAAGATGATCCCCGTGAAGTGGCGTTTATTGCTGATGTTAAGAAGAAATGGGCCAAAACTAGAGCGCAAAAAGCTCTACCTCGCTCAACCCTGTCCCACGCAATTCGCCTTTATTATGGGCATAACCCTGTTGAATTCTATACAGAGGATTACTTCTCATACTTTGCAGCGATTGCGGAGACATTCCCAATTAACACCACCATCCATGAATCAGTGGAGGGCCACTACATCGATGTGGGCTTCACTGAAGCTGCCCTTGCTGACCATGCTGCCACCCTCCAGGTCATTATTCCATGTGGATCTCTTCGCATCTCCCACACACACTCTCACCTGGAGAATTTTCATGGGCTACTTTTTCCAACCTACCAACGACTGTTGATCCTGAGTCTCTTAAACTGGCGCTCCATTGTGGTTTAATGGAGTTTGGGTCTGTTCTTTCAGTGGACTTTAGCATCCCCTCTTACTATGCTCCCACTCAAAGAGCTCGCACTGCTAGGGCGTCGTTCATCCCCTCCCCCACTGTATCCCGCAACATTGAGGTTATTCCTCGTGTGGCGGTAGTTGGGGCATGCCCTGAGATCTTTTTTGTTGACCCTGATCAGGAGCGCCCCCGGTGTTCATGGTGTAAAGCCCTTGGACACTTGTATAGTGGCTGCACAGCTCGAAAACAAGCCCTCTTAGCCACCACCCAGGGGCCTAAACCAGGCCAAAAACGATCCCACGTGGCCGCAGCAGCAATTCCACAACCCACACAATGGGTTCCCATTCAAGACCTGTCCTCTGAGGCCTTACGCCTAGCAGTTGAAACAGCTAACCCCACTATTGGTATGGGACACCTTCGCGCTCATGCCCCCCTTCCAGTGGGCACCCCCTCCAATCTCCCAGAGTCAACTCCCTCTCTCACCAAGCGCAAGGCATCTCCCACAGGGTGCCCCTCGTCAGCCACCCCCACTCAGGGCTCCGCGGCACCCCCACCAACCTCCACCAGCGATTTATCGCATCAACCCTCAGCTCCCAATGGAGCTATGCCCACCAGCATGGACTGGCAACCCGCGGCCTGCGGTAGAAGTGCCATCTCAAAGAGTCCTACCCCAACCCCACAGTCCATTTCGCGCGGATCCTTTGCAGTGTTGGAGGAAGTGAATATGGACTCAGACTCATCAAATGGGGACACCGCGGAGGTCACCATTGAGCATCCTCAGGTCCTTCCCCTGCAACGGAGCGGGGGCAGCATCCTAGGCTAGCTTACTGGGTCCTCCGCCCCCCACCCTCTCCTTCCCCCAGAACCCTAGACGTTCCTCACGGATTGCAGCTAATAGTCAAGCTAAAGGACTTAAAACTAGCCGCCTCACAGCAGCAGATTTAAGCGCTGGCAACCCCCAGGACATGGAGGGGAACAGCTATGAGTCCCCATGGCAGCACCCTGGCCCTGCAATCCATCAACGCAAATGGGTTGCGGGACTTTAAGCGGAGAGCCCGCCTCCTCCAAAACTTCAGGTCAGCACAAATTGACATCGCTGCTGTCCAGGAGCCCCATATCCTCCCCAACGAACAATCTTCATGAAATGAACAGTTTGGAGGCAACTCCTTCTGGACAAACCATGCCGCCCTTATTGTTTTGAATCCCCGGGTTAAAACCCATTCTTTTTCACAATATCTAGGTGGCCGCCTCATACTGGCCAAACTCACCACTCCTGACTTCTCCTTCTTCGCTGCAAGCATCTACCTGCCTAATGCAGGTCAGGAGCAAAATCAGCTCTTGGAAGAGCTCCTCCAACTCAATCTCCCACGGAATACAGTCCTCTTAGGAGATTTCAACACAACCATAAGTCGCGTCTGTGACTCTTACCCCCTGCAGCAAAGGAACGCCCTGGATCAAGTCGCCTCCAGGATTTCCTTCGCCTGAGTGGCTTTATAGATGCGCTTCCACCCTCCGCGTCTGGCCTAGGTTGCATGACTAGGATCCAGTATGATGGAGGAGCTTTCCAGTCAGCGTCACGCATAGATATGGCACTGATTGGCCCCTGCTAATCGGCCACGTCTCCTCTCCCATCTCTCGTGACAACCATCCGAGTGATCACAGGTCACTCACCATTGTCCTCACCACCACACTTAGACCGTCGCGTAGGTTCTGGCCTAGGGTTGCCCCAGATCTTCTCAACAACCCCTTCACTAAGGAGAAGCTGTCTATGACCATCCAGGAGACTCTCACCTCCCCCCACCCCACCTGCTTGACCACAAGGCTAGATGGGCGGTGACCAAGGAGGGCATCACCCGCGTTGCTTACAACTTTTCCAAAGCCCAGATGACTGCAGCTCGCGCCAGAGTCAAAAGGGCAGAAGCCAGAATCAGACATCTGGAGTGAAACTGCCAGCCTTCGCCCTCTCCCAGATGGTTGGAATACTGGGAAGCGGCGCAGGAAGCACTCCGCTTGGAGCTCACGCGGCAGGAAGAATGGGCAGCAAACTTTACAACATCTCGTTACTATGCTCAATGGGAACGCCCCACCCGCTTCTTCTTTCAGAAACAGAAAGCCCGGTCAACAGCGCAGGATATTACTGCACTGAAGATTGGCACTACAACCACTTCAGATAAGGAGGAAATCACACAGGAACTACACCGCTTCTACTCCAGCCTCTTCCATGCCACCCAGGTGGACCCATCGGACATCCAAGACTTCCTGTGGCGGTCTCCAGAGCCGCCCATTGACCCACGGGCTGATGAGGCTCTACTGGCGCCTATTTCCATCCAGGAGGTGATGGAAACCCTTCTGAAATCCCCACGGCTTAAAGCACCAGGCCCAGATGGAATACCCTTCGAGGTGTACCTTCTGGAACCTGCAGTGATAGCCAGAACCCTCCGCGACCTCTTCGCTGCACTCTTGGTGAATGGCGAGGTCCTCTCCGACTCCAGAGGCTCAATCACGACCCTCATTCACAAGAAGTCAGACCGTGAGAACCTGGCGAACTAGCGCCCCATAGCGTTGATCAACACAGACCATAAGCTCTTCACGAAGCTTCTGGCCAACCGCACCACCAAATGGGTATCACCTCGCCTCTCCCCATCCCAGCACGGTTTTATTCCGGGGAGGTCATTATGGGACAACTATAATGACCTTCACGTGACTTTGACTGCTAACTCTCGTAAGGTGAATGGCTTTGTGGCTCTCCTGGATATGGAGAAAGCATATGATCAGGTAGCCTGGAAGTATATTGATGCTTCCCTGGCCCGCTTCCATCTCCCACCTGCAGCTAAGCGCTGTATATCAGCGCTCTATGACCAGCTCCACACCAGAGTCCTGGCGCCAATGGGTTTTACAGTGGCAGTACCAGTTGGACAAGGTCTCCAGCAAGGGGACCCCCTGAGCCCTATCCTTTTTAAAATCACCCTTGACCCCCTCTTGGCCTCCTTACAGGACAAGCTAACAGGGATTCTGGTCCCAGGTAAAGCCCCCACACGCACCATGGCATTTGCAGATGACACTGCCATTGCATTTGGCTGCCCTGGGGATGTTGCCCTCGCTGCTGTGACCATTGAGAGGTACACCAAGGCGTCCAACGCCATAGTCAACACCTCCAAGACAACAGTTGTACAGGTCGGCTCCCCCACCTTTCCCCCACCATTTGGTATTGAACCTGAGCCGGTACCTTCCGTCACCTGGGCGTTCTCACCAACCAACAAGGAATTGCGCTAAAAGACAATGAGGACTTGCTCCTCGCAGCAGTTAACTCCAGGATTGCCAGCTGGAACTGGCGGCACATCACCCCCAGGGTCGAGCTCTGATGGCCAATGTGTTCCTCCTCTCCAAAGTCTGGCTCCTAGCGCACGTCTGCCCAATCACAAATGCCTTTTATACGCGGCTCAATGTACTCCTCCGCTGTTGGATCTGGGGCTCAAACCATCCACCAATGGCCCTCTCAACCATTGCCTGACCCTGCAATGAAGGGGGCCTAGGGCTTCTAGACACGCGATCCCACGCCACCACAATCTTCCTGAAGTTCCTATGGCCGATTGTCTGCTGGGACGCGACCCCCATGCCCCAATGGGCGCCCGCCCTCCGCCAGTCAGTGTCAGCAGCTCTGGGTCTTCCTAGAGCATCTCTGACCTCACTAGGGGAGTGGCTCACAAACCACCCAGGCCATCGCCTAAAACCATCCTCATCCACCTACTGGAACCAGGCTCTCCTTGCCCTGAAACGAGTAGGCGCGCGGATCCACCATGCCTTCCCATACAGAAGGGAAGGCCCTGGCCTCAGCCCCCGTCGCCATGCAATTGTGCACAATGGACAAGTTGTCACAACTCGCCTCGACCCCCAAGATCGTCCTCCCATCCACCTAAGACTCCTTGAGCTCCTCCCACCCTCCATGAGATTTGACCTTAAGGAATTGTGGAAGGACGTCTATCACCCCATCCTGTCAGCAAAGGTGTCCAACACCTTATGGAGGGTGCTCCACTGTTCATACAGGACAGGGGACCAGACTGGCCCTACCTTCCAGCACCAAAGCTGCCCCCGCTGTGTGGAGCCTATTGACTCCCACCTCCATCATTTTTCACCTGTCCAGGTGTCGGCGCATCTTGGCCAAAGGCCCGCGCACTCCTCCATGCTCAGCCCTGGTCTGGACACCCTGTGCAAGACCTCATGTTTGAGCAGACATTGCCTGGTTGCCACTGACCCCTCCGTGTCCTCGCCTATGCCACAGCCATCTGGACAATCCATAACTCCTTCCTTCATGCTGCCTTTGACCAGCAGGTGTGGACCCTTCCACACATGATCACCCACTTTCAGGTACACTTTGAGATGGCCCTGAAGGTCTGCGCTATGTCGCCAACCCTCCCCCGCTCAGTTGTCACTGCAGCATGGCTCTGGCGCGCAAACCCCCTCCCTTTCTCGATGCCTCCTCCCTCCCCTTCCCTTGCCTCAGGCTCTTAGGAGCCCAGGCATAATTCAATAAACATTGATGAATTCCCCCTCAGGTTGGGACCATCTAATACTAAAAAAAGACTTAGGGATTGACCTTTCTAACACAATTTCCCTAATATATATATAAAATTGGGGATAAGTTTACTCCAGACCAATGTCAAGATGTGGAAGTCCTATTAGAAGCATATGAAGATATATTTTTTAAGAGATTTGGTGATTATGGGAAAATGGTCAGAACCATCCATTGAGTGGAAACTGAGAATTAACCCCTTTCAAAGCTTGAGCTTAATGGATTTCAAAGTAGAGGAAGCTCAAATAGCTCTTAATTAAAATAACTACTATAGGCTGACTATCATTACCATAAAAAGCCCTTGGGCTTTTCCTCTAACAATAATCTACAAAAAAGACGGATGCCATTAAGTTTAATGTACTATTGCTGCCTAAATTACATTTTCAAAAGGATAGTTACCCCCTTCCTTATATATATGACTTTCTATGTCTAGTGTCTGGATTGAATTAATTTTTGACAATAATCTCGTGAGTGGCCACTGGCAGATTAACCTGTCCTTGAGAATTTAGAGCATAATGAAATTATCTCTAGAAAAGGGTTTTTAAGCTTACACGGACGCTGCATGGGCTATGCAATGCCCTTGTTACCTTTCAAAGAATGACAAATGACCTATTAGGGATTGAAAACGATCCTGTGCACTTGTCTATCTTGACAACATGCTCATCTTTTACTAACTTTTACTGTACACTTAGCCCACAACAGGGATGTTTATCAGCGGCTATAGCAAGCTCCATTGATGTTAAACCATCCAAATGTCTCTATCCCAAAGATAAATGGTTCTTCTGTCTCACAAAATAAATCAAGAAGAATTTTTTCCAATAAATGGTAAAGGCACAGCATCGCTCAAATGTCACCACTTAAACCTTTCAAGATGTACAAGTTTTCTAGTGGTGGTTGGATATTACTAACAATTCATTCCTCTTTTGTAGATACATCTAAACCCTTAATATATTTGTTACACAAGGGAATTACTTTCCAGTGGAAAGAAAAATAACAATCTCTTAACATATTACGCTTAGCTCTTACTCACTCCCCTGTATGTATACACCCTGACCTCAATAACCATTCTTACTTTTCACTGATTCTAGTGATATCTCTATATGAGCATACTATGCCATTACGATGTAAATTTAGTAGACCATTACATTGCCTAATACAGAAAATCTAAAGCTGAATGCAATTATAGTGTTAATTACTGTGAGTGCCTGGCTGTCTTAATGGTCATCATAAATTTCTGACCCTATATATATAGGGTCCACATCACCATATTTACTGATCATGCATTTTTCAATGGCTACACCAAATAAAAGATCCTGATGGGCGACTGGAACAATGGACATTAGCTAAAAAAATCATATAATCCATCGCCTTGGCCCAATACATCAGAATGCTAACTTGTTTGTTTAGATTACCTATTTTAACTTAAACTGAACCTGAGGAAGATTCACTCTATGATATATTGAGCCAAACTCAAATTTAGAAAAATGAGCTCATCTAAATACAATTATAGTAAAACAAAATGTCAGCGAACGTTCAAGATAGGATGGTCACCTCTATAAACCAGTATTAATTTAATTGCTACCATATATTCATCCTTCCAAATGAACTAATAACATCTTAGAAAGAAACCTGAAAATCGGCCATGGTGAATTTCAAAAAACTTTTTATTGGTCAAGTACAGTGCTAATGGGAAGGGATGCCCCCCTCAATACAAAATGTATCTGAGTCTTGCTTAGTATGCAAAAGTTGAGCTTGCCCTACCCCTCGCCCCCAACATAAAGTGGTCCCTATCATAATTGCTTTCATACAGTTATTATTGATGTAGGTCCTCTACCTTGAGCATATACTGACCATTGATTCCTCTTACTGGCCGTTGATCATCTTTCTAAATAGATTGAGGCCATCTCACTTTCTTCAGCTTCTGCCAAAGCTACCACCTCATTTATATATAATCATACATAGCCCAACATGGGTGTCCTAACATAATTATCTCAGACAACTAACAGAATTTTTGGCCATCACTGGTGCAAAAATTAACTTAATCAACGGGATTACTCAAGTGCTTACCTCCCACTAACATCCTGCAATCAATGAGGTGTTAGAGAGATAACACTACTTTAAACCTCTTCATTTAAAAAATAGCCCCAGCTGTCCTCTACTTATATCACAGTACTTACCCAGTGTAATTATAGCTTACCAAATTAGCCACCATTAAATTACAAAAATTTTCCCTCCCAAGCCTATTATGGAAGGAATCCTTGATTTTCCTCAAAAGTATAGTATATGTTAGAACATGCCTTGACTGAAACCTTTAAAGTTATTATAAAAACCAATGATAATGAAGTCATTCAGCTACAGGCTTTGGCCTCAGAAACGTGTCTGTTACCAACTCCATAGATAAAACTTGGTTTAATGACAAACATGTCTCCATACATACCTTCCATCCAGTTGATCTAGTCTTCTTTTACCATTATTGGCCAGGTGGAAGAGATAAAAATTTACATCAAATTGGTCAGCACCCTAAAAGGTCATATAAAGGGGGAAGCGAACATTTGATCATTGAGGTTACCCAAGTTACTGTGGTAGATTGGGTAATTAACCTATATTTATGGTTCTTTTCCCACTAAGCCAAGATCCATAAGGGGGTGTTTCCAGAATTTCAGCCCAATCTGAAAATTTTGATTATCTCTGATGGTGGGACTTAAACCCAATCCAGAGAAACAACTAATTTTGATGTCAGGGTTAAACCCCAAAAAAGAATTGAAAAGCACAGCTGTTGTGGTCAAACCTGATCATTAAGATTAAATAAATCTACCTCAAAATTATTGAAGGATGCTGCCACATTGAGGATATGAATTGTATGACTATCTTGTTTCAGAAGTACCTCAATATTTTCCTCAAAGGACTGATGCATAACCTGTGAATTTATTAACCCCTTTTCTGTAATTATTTAAGGTACGCTGACCAGGGGACAAGCATTACAATGCTCAAAAGAGATAAAAACAAAATAAATTAAAGTAAAATCAAAATGAGACAAACGGATTCACAAAATCGACACAAATCAAAGTAAAGTACACCAACCAAGTTGGAAGGGGAAACTGCTATAAAACCATGGAAGAGGGTGAAGAAGGATCAGGATGCTCTTCATCCTCATCTGGAGGGACATGTAACGGCACAAAGCTGAGAGCACTGTCATGGGTGCATCATGGAAATGGGTTCAAGGTAACAGAGTGGCGCATGCAGCTCAATGTGTGTGATGAGGAGTGTGGAAATGTAGGTTGTAAAGGATTTCTCAGTCTCAAGACATACTTTAGGTAGGGTGGCGATGGTTGAAAGGTTGTTGTGGGTAGAGTGGATCTTTGGGCCAAACTTTGCAACTGCTGTGACATTTTGAACTGCTGTATGCACCACCTGATAACAGCGGAGATGTTCTTTTTATGTTTTGGAAGCATGGTGCTAAGGAAGATAGAAAATTGCAGGCCCACAGCCAGTACTGCAACTGATTTTGCAACAGCTTTACAGGTTGGTTGACATTCAGGGGAGGCAATTGCCTCTTCAGCTAGTTGGTGGTCACTTTTTAATGGGGCAGCATCAAGGCGAGGCACATAATGGAGCTTTGGAAATTGGGCCGCGTATTCAGCATTGAGGTACATTTCAAATGGAGGAGGCCCAGCCCATTTGGCTTCAGGGATAAGCTCACCCAATTCGTCAACCTCAGCTAGGTAATCCCACGGATTTTGGTTGAGTTTGATTGGGTTGTTTGCATATGGTTGAACTGTGATGGGTGTCTGGGAGGATAATTTAGAACTTACTATAGTACAATTGACTCCTGATTGGTGGGTTCATGAGAAGAGGTTTGTTGAGGTAATTTTTGGTTGGTTGATTCAATGGTTTCTGTAGCTACCACCTTAGAAAGGAGGGGGAAGGATAGTGCCTCATAAAAAACATAATTGGATTAACTATGGGGTTGTTGTGCAAAGAGTCAGGTGTGGGGCCCACAGCTTGGGCGATGGAGGGGCAGCATCATTTTGAACGGTCCAGTTTGAAACAGGTAGGGCAGATGGTGCGCCCTCCATCCACTTGGGCCCAGAAAGAATGGTCAGGGGCAGAGGGAATAATGGTGAGAGGGGGATTGAGAGGGCTACTTCTGTTGATACTGGATGAACAGTCACAAAGGTGCGGGGGCCTATAAGGTGGGTGGCTCCATTAAGAACCACAATTTGTAGTATGGGATTGATACTATATTCCAATAACCTAGAAACGATCTCATTATGTAAAATTTTGGGTGGTAAGTGTGTAGGGAGACCCACAAACTGAACCACAAGAGTGGTATCAGTGAGCAACCAGGTATAAGTAGTTGGGAGGGGGGTGTCCTGGAACATCAGGGGGATGGTAGCTGCTACTGCAGCATCAGCTTCACTTGAGAAGCTGAGATCAAAATCCCCTTCAAGGGCAGAAGTCAATAAAGCCTGCAGGCTGCCTAACAGTCTGGGTTAATTCAATAATAGCTTTGTCTGACTAGGGGAAAAACTTACAACATTTAACCTGAAGGCTAAATCGCATGTTACTCTGGGGGAGTACAAGGGGGGCAAAGTGGCACCGCCTGGTGTGGGAAAGATGTAAGAATAAGTCCTTAGGCGGGAAATAGCGTCCTGAATAATTTGGGGTGGCTAGCTGAGCCAGCTCAAGCACATTTTGCATAGGTTGAAAAACATTAGGAGGTAGCACACCACTGCCTCACGTGGGGGCAGTGGGCATCAATTGCATTGACATAGGTAACGTGAATAGGGTGTTGATGAGTGTAGATGTTTTTTTTATTTTATTTAATTGAGACAAGCTGACCAGGGGACGGACAATACTAAGCTCTGAGGAGCAAAACTTTTACTAAATTAGAATTTAACAAACAGAAAGAGATGAGCGTATCACTTAAACCAATTAAAAAATAAAAAAAACTAAAATGATTTAACCAGGTTGGATGCGGTAAACTACTATTTGTCCATGGTGGGGGGTGAGTGTGGATCAGGAGGCTCATCTTCCTTCTCTGTGTTGGACAGTGTATGGCAGAGCACTGAGAGCAAGGAATGGGTGCATCCTCAAAATTGGTGTCAAGGTAGCGGAGTGGGACTTTCAGCCTGAATTTTGCTATGAGGAGGGTGGTAATATATTTAAAAGGGCTTTTTCAGCCTTGAGGCGAACTTTGGGTAGGGCGGTGAAAATGGCGACGTTGTTGCTGGTAATGTAGGTCTTGGGGCCAAATTTTGCGACCATTGCAACTTTTTGTATTGCTTTATTTGCAACTTGGTGGAATCAGTGGAATTCTTTTTTATGAACTTGTTGCATGGGGAAAGGACAGGGCCGGTAACCCATTGGCCAAGACTGTGACTGATTATGCTATGGCCTTTTGGAGGAGGTGACAATCAGGGGATGCAACAGCCTCTTTGGTAAGTTGGTGGTCACTTTGTAATTCATTGGCATTGGAGTGTAGACCATAGTGCCAAGTTGGAAACTTAGCTGCATATTCTGCGTTTAGGTAAATTTCAAGGCCTGGGGTCTCAACTAAGTCAGGGACAGGATTTTCCAAATAATCAACTTCCTCCAAATAATCTTAGAGATTTTGTTTGAAAAAGATAGGTTGATCAGCATACTAGTGGGCTGGGCTGGGTTGGGTGGCTGGATGGGTTTTTTTTTTGAATTTAATGGGGTCCATGCTGGCTCCTGATTAGTTGAAGTGGAGTGTGGGTTTGATATGTAGGTTCCTTATTGGCTGAATCAGTGGTAGTTGCATCTACCATTTTAGGTGGAGGGGGAGGGAGGATTTTGCTCCATTCAAAAAAGTTTTTATGTCAGCAATGGGAGCATCACAGGGGGAGTCAAGCGTGTGGGCTTCAGCTTGGACTATGGTTGGGCAGCGCCACTTTGAGTGATCCATAATGAAAAAAATGGGGCAGATCGTGCGCCCTTTATCTGCTCTGGCCTAGAAATGGTGGTTAAGGGCAGAGGGGGCAATGATTCAAGGGGGAATAAAAAGGCAATTTCAGTTGATATTGGGCATATAGTTGCAAAGGCGCAAGGGCCCACAAGTCAGTTGGCTCCATTGGGAACCACAAATTGAAGAGTGGGGTCAGCGCCATATTCTGACAGCCCAGCTACTAGTTCATTTTATAAAGCATCAGGGGAGAGGTGGGTAGGGAGGCCTGAAAATTGAACCACAAGAGTGATGTCATCAGTCAACTAGGTGCGAGTGGTTAGGATGGGGGTTCTCTAGAACACCAGGGGAATGTTGGCTGCTATTGCAGAATCAGCTTAACAGGTGAAGCTGAGGTCAAAGTACCCCTTATAGAAGTGATAATTGATAAAACCACCAGGCTGCATAAGTGCCTGGGCTAATCCTATGATTTGTTTGTCATTGTAGGGAAAGAAGTTTCAATATTCAACCCAGAGGCCAAATTGCATCTTGCTTTGGGGAAGCATAATGGGGTTATGAGGCACCGCTTGGGAATGTGCAAGGTGAAGGGCGAGATCCTTGGAAGAACGTATTGACCTGAGGCATTTGGGGCTGATAAACTTAGTTTGAAAGTGCTTTCCCTCTGGGCGGAAGATGCTAGGGTTTCTCCACTGACCCATTTAAAAGCAGTGAGTGGTAGGGCCAAGGACATTGGGGTTTTTCTGTGTGCCAGTTTTTTGGAGTTGTTTAGTTCTGCTATAATTTTTAAATTCGCTCAAAGGTGATATCAAGTAGAATTCTAAAGCTGACGCGTTGAGTGAAGATCTTTTTACTAAATTTCAAACTACAATTCAACTAAAAGTGGGTGAAACAAGAGAGAGATAATATTATCCCCTTCTAATAAAGTGATTATTACTGTTCATGAACAACATTTTTTTGCTGCTAGTACTTAGCTATAATTAAGGGTATTCACAAGTAAATATTACTTGATTATCTATCTATTTAAAATTTCTTACACTTAGGTCCTCAAGTGCCCTGAACATCTTCTTGGATAGTTATAATTTATCCGCCTTGTCCCAACAATCATCTGTATCAATATATTGTTCACTAGAACTATATAATGGGCTTCGTTTATTGTCCTGTCCAGCTGTTATATTATCATTAAACTCTTTTCATATAAATTGTTGATTGTTTTAAGAGGCTTTTGCAAGGGCAAATATTAATCCATATGAAGAGCTTTTATTAACAAAACTCTCTCCAAGACAAAACTTATTAAAAGACTTCAAATGTCTGCATTAGACTTTGATTAATAGATATGTGTTATATAATCCTTAATTGAGTGTTATGTACCTCTTGTTAGGATTTTTGCCCACCTTTCCAGCTTCCTAGATTATCTGCTGATTCGCTAGGGGATAAGTTTTACTAGCAAATGAATCAGATATCAGTCAAATTTTTATTTTGATTTAATAATTTCCATGGAATTTTGGGTAATTTGCCAGGTTTGGACCCATTGAGTTTTACATGTTCAAATGCTTAAGATCTTTTGGGCAGAGTTGCCAATGAAATTGAGGTATCTGATAGTTTATCACTTATTAACTATAAAGTGTACTGATTGGGATCAGTCAGGTTTTATCACTGACTAATTGGGAATTAAATCAGCAATTGTGAGGCGAGTGATGCTTCTTGAAACTAGCAATTTGATCAGTTGGTTTGTAACTTGCTATAAATTGGTAAAGAGTCCCATTACCTAAGCAGGTTGCTAGCCAAATGTGGTAAGTTTTCTGTGATTGAGCGGAAATGCTAGGGACACATTTTATGGATTTTTCCATCTTCAGGTCTCTGGGATGTCCAATGAAGGAATCCTTAGCCTAATAAAGAAGACCATCAGAGGAAGAGACTTTGAGGGAAGGTCAACAGCAATGGCTTCTATTTCCTTACTGAGGCGCCAACTGAGTAGTTGGGCACCAAATTCTACTATGAATTCCCTAGCATTTTATAAAAATAAAGCAGATCGTACATTAGATAATACACTAAATCTAACTTAGTAACAAGTTCTATCCATCTTTAGTTAATACTGTTGTAGTACAATAATTGTTGACTCCTTTTATTAATAAAGAAGTAAGGATCAGTTATCCTTAGAAGAGAAAAAGACCTTTTAAGTAGATCTCCGCCAACTCATAATGATGGGAACTAAGGCTGGGAACCTCTGAATCTGAGAGTGTAATAAATTAAGCCGAGATAGGGAAGAGTTCCCTAATTGTCAACATAATCAGTATTTCATCGATCATTTCAAGTTTAGCGTTGGACCACCAATCAACTGGGTTTATTTATCCAACTATGGATAATAGTATTCATACTATTATTGTTCATATATCAATTACTAACAAGCAACATGAATTGTGCACATAACCAAACCTGTGCAGTTAAATTCTGGAAACAATCATCAAAAAAGCCAAATTTTAACAATTGGTGCTCACTACAGGGGGTAGTTGAGTAAGATAAACCAAACCACTATGTCATCTAAGGACGAATTAAGAAAACTATGGATTAAATTAACAACTATCATCAAGAACACCTTGAATTCAGCTAATCATAGAGAATTTGATGCTATAGAGGAGAGAGTCATAAGATTGAGGAAGGAGTAGAAGAAGTTTTAAATTTCAGCAATGAGCTTCTCAAAAATAAAGTCCTTGAAAAAGAAAGAGGGAGAGTTTACCAAAGGAGTTTTTTAAGAAGATGTAATGCAAAAAAGATTGCATTTGATTGCGTTCACTCAGCTCAGACATGGAACGTATAGTGAAGCAAGTCAAAGAACTAAAGAATCAGTGATGCAAATGTGAATCCCATGTGGTGACTGAAACTTGAGAAAGGATCCAAAGAACTCCAGTTGGGAAGTTGAAAATTCCTAGAAATATGTTATCATTTAATACTATTTTGAAAATGACCCCCAAGATTGCTTCTCAAGTCAGTAGGGTATCTGATCTGAGAGTGGCGGCTAGAGAAACCTTAGAGGAATTTAAGGCCATGCCAAAACTACCCACTATTCATTAGGATAACGCTCCTGCGTTCTTCTTCCTGTTTGAAATGACTATGTTTGGGTGTGGCGATAGACAAAAAGCTTTGACAGTCAGGAACTGATTTGGATAATGACTGCAAAACTTGGCGTTTCCTCATCTTGGGAGACAGCTGGTCCTATTCTGAGGTCAAGGCTTCAATTATGAAGGAGGTTGGAAGTCCCTTGAATATGTCAGAAACGCAAGCAAGGATTCATGGGGATCTAATTCCTGAAAGATGAAACCTTAACAAATCTCGTTGACTGATTCTATCAAGAATTACAAATTTTGGTCGGAGCAAAAGTCTTGAATGTTTTGAAGTGTGGGTCATGTTACATGAGGCTCTTAAGCAATTTTGAAATTTTCATCAAATGCTGTCTTCCGCGCTAGTCACCAAAAAACTACCTTACAAATGTTGAATCACTTGAAGATGTTAGGCGCCATGTTTGAGGCCCTTATTCAAGCTACATGCCTAGCTCAGTATGAAATTTAAATACCACCAAATTTCTAAACCCACTAAGTAATTTCCCAATCAAGAAGTGCCAGGAAATAAACCTGAGGGGTTCAAACGGACAGAAAAGAGCAATATGCACTGTCACCAGTGCAGGGAGAAGGGCCACTTCGCTGCCCAGCGCTTCAGCAAGAAGCCTAAGGAGAAAATTATGTGGTGTAGGCTAAGGAAGCCAAACCTGCACAATGGTTGTTACATGGGCCCATGGCCTAGATGTGGAACAGTCTAAATCTGCAGTTAAACCTGGTCATACTGAATCCTGAACAAAGGTATTAACATCAGCAATATGTTTGTTGACAACAATGAGCTGGACCAGCTTTATTAAGTGGTAACATAGATGTAAATGCTGTAACCAGAGCCAGAGCAAAGGGGATTGACCCCAAAATAGTTCAGGAGGTCACTCGCCCATATGCACGCCAACTAGCAGACAAGATCTGATCATCTGAGAATCTGGACAAACTTGATGAGGTCTAATTAGATGACGCAAACCTATCAATTTACTTAAGCGTTATCAAGAAATCTTTCCTGAATTTGTCAATGCAAATAATTCACACTCTTAATTCATCAAATAACACCATTATACACATAGTAAAGACTATTTTACAATATTATGAGTGTACATACGCTGATATAATGGTCAATTGAGTACAGGTGCAAGCAATTATTGACAGTGGGGCGTTAATCAATATTGTCTTGACCAAGTTAGTGAAGAAATGAAAATATCGGCCAATTTGGAGCACAAGAAAAAATATGGGACTGCCAGGCGTGATACTACCATCTACTGTGGAACGTATAGTGCATTGCCACTCAGATTTGGATCATTAGCGGTATTTTACCCATCAAAAAATTTTGCCAACTAAAATTATAATATTTAAATTAGGACTGAACTTCTAAGAAAGTACAGAGTAAAATGCAACTTTGAGGACAATATGTTGACCATATTGGGTCAAACGCTGCTTCTGGTCTATCAGAGGGATGGGGAAACTCCGTTTATCAGGAGAAACAAATTTATTAAACGGATTTATAATGATGGCATTATCCTGATCTACTACCAATTGGTTGGATGAAAGCAGATATAAATGCCAACTGAAATCTTAGAAATTGGAGAATTTCACTATGCACAAGATGTTAATTACTATACCGCAGGTATCATAGATCATATTCAATACAGGATTGACTTTGGTACTACCTGAGCAAAGTATGGTGAGGTTAGTAGTCCATGGAAGAAGTCCAGAGTAGAGCCATGGATGGCGCCTAGAATAGTGATGCTGGGTCATGGAGAAATCTGAATTATCCTGGAGAATTTGAGTGAAAATTTAATTAAGATTGAGAAAAATTAGATCTTTCCATTTGTACATCTTATCCCAACGGCGGAATTGAGAAAATCCCATGATTTCAGGACCCTTACTGAGATGGGATTGCTGGCAGGGATTGCCAAGAATATCAATTTGTTGGTATACTGAGATAAAATCACTGATCTGATGGAAAGACAGCAGGAGGAGGTGCTTGAACTATCTGCAAAGTATCAGGAAATCTTCACTAGGATGGCCACAACCTGGGATGTGCAAATAACATATCCATAAAGTTGATACTGGGAACAAAATCTACTGATACAGATGAGACCAATCAGATGGTCAAAGGCAGCCAAAGCTTTAGTGGAAGAGGAAATCAGCAAACTAGTGGAGCATGGGCTCAAAGTTTTGTTGTTGAGACCCTAGGCAAGCCCTATCTTAATAGTGAAGAAGAAGGACAGCTCTAATTGGCTGGTGATTGATTATCTGAGATTGAATAAGTAATGAAGAAGGATTTATATCCACTACCACAAATTGATGATGTATTAGACCGCCTTGGAGAAACAATTTTTTTTGCACAATGGATCAAATCTCAGAATAATAGCAAATAGATTTTCCAACTGAAGGCCAAGAGAAGTGCATGATCTTAACTATGCAGAGGCTATACCAACTGACTCAGATGCCCCAAGGTCTTTGCAATATGCCTGCAACGTTTCAAAGAGCCTTAAACGCCATATTAAATGGCCTGAAGTTGTTTTGAGTCCTGGTGCACTTGAATGACATAAATGTTTTCAGTAAAACTTTTGTTAAGTTTTCAGCTGATGGTGCAAGCTAAAATAACTTAACAGTGAAGTTGAGGATATAAACTCGCTTTTCAAAATGGAACTCCTGCTCATAATTGGGAAGTAGATTCTCCAATAATCCTCAATAATAGCCAAGTAACTCCAGTATACTCACCGTTCTTAAGTATACTGGCACTAACAAATACAAGACCTTCTGTCTTTGTACAAAATCAGGAAATTATTCCTCTATAATCAGGACTACTTCTCCAGCAGGCAACTATGTACTTCTCTTAGGGAAGAATAAACACACACAACTATCTATTATAGATGTAATGGCAACAGATACAAATATCTGACAGATGGATAATAATTAATAAACTAAGTGACAGTAGTTATTAATGATCAATAAACTAGTAAATGATGATTAATTGATTTAGTTGATGATTTATCAATTGGCCAGGCGCCAGTATTATATACCTCTCAGGTATCTCCCGGCCAAACTCATATATTAGATGAGTTCATTCATATTATGCCAATCCTCTGCTAGTCATGGCAATAATTATGAAAAATCCCCAAGTCAATTCAGCCCATGAATTGACTAAAATAATAATTATTTCAGCCCAATTGGAGGCAATTTTACTCTCACAATTGGGACGACTTTGGGTTTTGAACTCAACATCAAAATCTTCCCAAGTAGAGCTACATCATAGCTCAATATCTAATAAATGGGGAATAAAAAATATATGATCATAAAAGATGATGCACCCCAATTTGGGACGTTGGCAGGCCTCTCAATAGCACTAAGTACGCTCATAATTGGGATGTCTATGTTTAAGTGCTTAATTGTAAATTTCAATAAATCAAACCCAACTTCCACCTTAGTGCATTAATATTAATGTACTAATTTAGGAGGTGCAATTTAGTTAATGCCGTGGGACCACTTTGCACCCAAGTGTACCCATAATTGGCCATAATATAATATCATAGCTATTATTAGAATCGATAATTGGGCACCTCAAATGCAATTAGAGGGGTTATGAGGTGATTCTGATTTATCAAATTATGCAGATGAATTGGGAGAATCAAAGGATCCATCAATGGAATTAATCTATCAGCATTGATGGTTTTCTCAAAGGGTTTATTTTTGAGTCATTCATCAAAATCTAACAACTTTCATGTACCATTTACTCCATTTGGAAGAAGTTTCAAGAGACTATCTGCAGCTAATCTGAAGATCAAGACGAGGAAGTCTCACTCCTTTAAAAAGAGTTGAAATATATGGGGTTTGTCATTAACTACAGTGGGCTGCAGCTGCAAATACAGAATATCAAAGCCATAGAGTGGATGGCTATCTCAAGCAGTGTCCAAGATATTTGTGTACCTTGATATAGTCAGATAAAATCAAAGATTAACATGCAATTTACTGAAAATTGCCAAGCCTCTTTTTCATTTGCTAAAGGGTTCAAAGAAAGGATTCATATGGCATAAGAAGGCTCAAGATTCTTTAGATGAGCTACACTGGTACCTTATAGATTATCCAGTTTGAAATATCTAAAATTTTATTTAAGAGTTTATAGTACAAACCAATGCTTTATTGATGGCAATTGGCACCATCACAAGTCAATTGGATGAACTCAGAGAGGAGCATCCAGTAGCTTATGTGAGCTGGACGTTATCAGCAGCAGAACAAAATACACTACTGAGCATGAATGCCTTGCAGTGATTTAAGCCTGTATATAGTTTAGGGTGTATATCCATGGTATGCACTTTAATTTGGTGACAGACCACTCCTCCCTGCGCTGGCTGCATAATCTGAAAGAAATGGAAGGACATCTGGCCTGATAGGCACTGAAACTTCAATCTTATGACTTTAAAACATCCATTGAGTGGGAGCTTCCCATTAATTGTGGACTGTTTATCAAAGTTACCAATGATCCAAGTGGTACACCATCAGTCTGATGTGCTATTCTAGCATATGGTCAATGAAAAGATTGGAAACAAGCCCAAGAAATCCAAGGTGCACTATAAAAAGTTATGAAAAAACTGAGACCAGGGATGGAAATGTTTAAAACGTTTGATAAAAACAACTGCTATTTCTAAAACCGTCAGAATGAGTGGCAATAGTTCAAGATGCACATAAGGTTGTCAGAAATGGAGGCCTGAGGAAAGCAACCAACCACATTTGCTAGTTTTATGATAGGGAGTCTATCACTATGATGTGGCTTATTATCAAGATTGCTGTTTGAAGTGCCAGTTTCATAAAGCACACAAGAACGCTACTGGATATCAACTGGTCCACACAGGATTTTCCTGGCATACAGTGTACATAAATGTTATGGGACCACTGATTATGAGCACTGGGGGAGTCAAGTAAATCATAGTTACAATTGATCATCTGACAATATGGGTCAAGATGAAGGCACTATCTTAAGTTTACCCTATTAGTACCACGCGATGCATCCAAATTAAGTTGTTTATTGCCATGGATGACCACAAGTCTTGTTGAGCGACAACAGAACGAATTTCATGTCCCATGTGATCTTAAGGTTGAATGAAATAATGGGGATCTGAGGATTCAGGTCAGCCCCCTACCAATTGGAAATGAATGGACTGGTAGAACAAGTAAATGGAACGCTGGCTGTGATTTTGAGGAAGCTAGTCGCTGGAAAACTTCCACATGGGGAAACTACCTCAGTTTGGGGACATTTACATACAACATTAGTCACCATACAGAAACAGGAAAAACGCCGTTTAAATCATTGTATTTAAAAAGGCTGCTTTACTGCCAACTCTATAAAAGGCAGTTAAAATCAACATTGGGGATGAGTGCAGAGAAGTACCTACTCTGAATATTAAACATCCTGATTGAAATGCAATCACAAGCATTTGTTATGACCTTGAATAGAAAGATCAAGATCAAGATGATGGATGATAAGAACCGATTGGCATTACATAAATACCATGTAGGTGATAGGGTAGCCTATTGCGATACTCATGGATTTTGGAGAAAAAAATTAGATGTGCTATGATTAAATCAAGCCTGAGATTATCGCTAAGATAGTGACAGATGCATATTCCTTCACTACCTTGTGGATGGAAAAAGTGACAGGGTCCATGCGAAGTACCTAAAGCAGGGGATCTAAAAAATAATGGGAGTGTTCCTTAAGAAACACTAAACTATTAAAGATTTATGTCCTGACAACTTCTAATAAGTCCTAAAAAGGACTTTTTTTTAGTACTAGATGGTCCGTCCTAAAAAGGACTTCTGAACCAAAATAATGTTTAAGTCTTAAAAAGATAAGACCTATATACCATGAAAAATGTAGTTCAGAGTATACCTGGGAATCAGTATGTGGAAATAAAAAAAAGATGGACTGCTTAACTGAGTAAAGGTTATGTCCCATAAAAAGATTAAAAAAGATACAGTAAAAATTGATAAAGTATAGAAAAGAAGTAAAAAACACATAAAAAGCTTATATTTTATAAATTTTTATTTGACATCCTTGACTTGGGAATGATTCTGCCTACGTCGCCTCTTGGGGGAGTTAGGATGTTTGACAGTAGGAGTGAACAAGCCATCAAGGTCTATTTGAAAGCAAATACTAGAAAGGACTAGACCCACTCAAAGCTAAGTTCTTTGAGCAGAAGATGAACCTTGAGAGGATGTGACCATGGAAAAAGAAATAAGGTGTTGGTAAATCCAAATATGGAACTCCAGATTAGAGAGGAAAAAGCAGAAAAGAAAGAGGCAGATGGTGAATAACCCCAAATATTCATGATATGGCACTGGAGATGGAAGATAAGTCTTAAGCGCTTACTGACAGGCTTTGTCAAGAACATTGGACATAAGGGCCAGCATTGAGCAAAGGATACTAGGTGGGGTTGTCAAATTATGCCTCTGATCAAAGCCATTAGAGGGATATAGTGATGTGAAGAGACAAGGTAGTCATGCATTGAGCAAATGGCATTATGAAGGCAATGTCGGTGAGCTCTTTAAAATTGGAAACAGAATGAATGATGGAAGTCAGGGGAGGCTGGAAGCTTTGTGGTCCAACTGCGAAGGACTTGGCCCATAAAATGAAGAGCATAGGCCTCAACATCTCAATCTAAGATTCTTGAAAGGTTAGAGGTGTTCAGAGCCTCAGTAAGGGCCTCAGTTACCCTGTTACTTAATCTCAATACAGGAGCTCAAGGTGTTCTCAATTCCAAATAGTTAATTTGGATAAAAGTACCGCTGGATTATAATATTGGACAAGCTGAAAAAAGAACTCTGGAAGAAAATCAGACCTGTCACAAAACGACTGATTTTTATTAAATGGCATTGCTTCAATAGGCTTAAAAATTATAATGGGACTATCCGCAAAAGGAGCTGAATCCAGCAAAGTGTCAAAGCCTAATTTAGAGCCAATGGAAGATGGAGAATTGACCACAATACTTTGAGATGGTAGATACTCTGGTTTCATCAGGAGTGTATATTATTTCCATTAGTTCAGCGGATAAAGTACCTACATGCACTTGATTTAGAGTATAAGTCTTAGGGGGACCATAAAGGGATAACTTTGAGTGGTAAAACTCATCAATCAGAAGAAGCAGGCATCTTTGGCAGAAAGCTTGTCCAGATAATGCAGGTATAAGAGTTAAACAATTTTAACATATGAGCTGGACCAGTTGAGGGGATGTCAAACTTTTTATAATTGTCAAATTTATCCACTTTAGTGTAGATTAAGCTCTAATTTAAACTAATCTCCCACAATTAATTTCTAATTTATGTGATAAGCTCTTTAAAAAGAAAAGTATGCAAGAATGATATGAGCAAAAAAGTTATTGAGAAAAATAAAATATAAGAGAAAAAAAATTAGCCTTATTCTTGATGTGAGAAAAACATTGATGGTAGTAACCTCCTGCCAAGGATGAGGAGATCAAGGAATTAAGGACGCCAAACCAAGATCCTAAAATGACAAAAGGTCATATGCCCTGACCAGGGGAAAATCAGCTTTCTGGGATTAGCATTGGCACAAAACTGACTAGGCTGGCATGGCAGCGGGTCATGAGGACTGCACTCTGAGGAGGCGGCAGCGAGGAAGAAAGGAAGAGAACTGCAGGCTAAAGGCTGTTATGAGCAGCATTGAGTGCGGAAAGGGGTGTGATCTTCTGAAAACTTTTACTATTTGGCCTGGCCTGAGGCGGCATTCTCCAGTCCTGATATTATTCTCTCTGGAAATCTATGCAAGAGGGAGGATGTGTTAGGATTTTTGCTCACCTTTCCAGCTTCCTAAGTTATCTTCTGGTTTGTTAGGGGATAAGTCCCGCTAGCAAACGAACCAGATATTGGTTGATTTCAGTTTCAGCTTAATTATGTCCGCGGAATCTTAGCTAGTTCACCAGATTAAGATCCATTGGGATCAATCTGTGCAAATGCTTAAGATCTCATTAGGCAGAGTTGCTGAAAAATTGAGGCATCTGATATTTGATAGTTGATTGACTATTAGGTGCACTATTGGTACAGTTGGGTCTCATAACTGTCTGATTGAGAATTTAATCAGCAGTTGTGAGGCGAGTGATGCTATCTGCAACTAGAAATTTGATCAGTTGGCTTGCAATCTGCTATAATGGGTACAGAGTCCCATTACCTAAGCAGGTTGCTAGCCAAATGTGGTAAGTTTTCTGTGATTGAGCGGAAATGCTAGGGACACATTTTCTGGATCTTTCCATCTTCAAGTCTCTGGGATGTCCAATGGAGGAATCCTTAGCCTAATAAAGAAGACCATCAGCGGAAGAGACTTTGAGGGAAGGTCAACAGCAATGGCTTCTATTTCCTTACTGAGGCGCCAACTGAGTAGTTGGGCACCAAATTCTACTATGAATTCCCTAGCATTTTATAAAAATAAAGCAGATCATACAATAGATAATACACTAAATCTAACTTAGTAACAAGTTCTATCCATCTTTTAGTTAATACTGTTGTAGTACAATAATTGTTGACTCTTTTTTTAATAAAGAAGTAAGGATCAGTTATCCTTAGAAGAGAAAAAGACCTTTTAAGTAGATCTCCGCCAACTCATAATGATGGGAACTAAGGCTGGGAACCTCTGAATCTGAGAGTGTATTAAGTTAAGCCGAGATAGGGAAGAATTCCCTAATTGTCAACATAATCAGTATTTCATCGATCATTTCAAGTTTAGCGTTGGACCACCAAGCAACTGGGTTTATTTATTCAAATATGGATAATAGTCTTCATACTATTACTGTCCTTATATTTATTATTATTAAGCAAACCAAATTGTGCAGATAACAGGTCTTTGCAGTTATCTTCTGGAAATGATTATCAAAAAACCAGATATTAGCACCTCTTAACATGAGCATAGTTACAAGTCCCATCAACATGGCCTGTAACTTCTTCAGTTGTCCTCCATGCATATGGTAAACCAAAACTTCTGTTCTGCCTCACATATGGGCGTTGAACTGGTGCTAGGGCGTCAAATTTCAACAGCATGGGTAAATACACCCACAACTCAAAGTACTGTATGAAGGAAGTAACTTTGATCAAAATCTCACAAAAGAAAAGGCAACTTCAGCACTAGGGGTTTTCTATAAAAGAAAACAAGAGAAAACCCTGTAATATCAAATACGGCAGAGGCTCACAGGTTTTCCCTAATAAAAGATCTGATAAACTGATAAACTAATTTCAGAAAAAATTCCTCTTTCCCTTGACAGCCCTCTCAAATACCTACCTCTACCAGAATTTTTATTGGGCTTTCCATGGTTACTAAGCATCATCTCTGGAATGGTAGACTAAACCTTATTATCCTAATTAGATCAGAAAGTGAAGAAAAAGGTAGAGGCTTTTTATATAAAAATGCAATATGTTATATGCAATCAAGTATCCAGCTATCCGCCATAATAAATATAGGACCCTATTACAATAGTTTTATGCCAACTTAAGGATAATGTAGAATAATACTTTAAAATAAAATAGGAGGGGATATAACAATCAAGGCCACAGCATTAAAAGACGATAGGCTTCAGAAATGAGAGATGTGACAGCAGGGTTTAAAGGATCAAATTAATAGTAGATCAATACTTTAGGCCAATACATATAAAAGCTGAGGCCGCTTAATGAGTTATTGCTATATCAATCAAATCCGCTATCTTATTATTAGTTAAAGTATGACATTAGATATATAAAAATATCATATCCAGATGGTTGGCCAAACCATTCACATTTTCTCCCACCTGACAAAACATTGGGTAACATAGATGAGTGAGGGTCAACTACTCATTGAGAACTTGGGGCTGTCAGACCAGACTTCTGAAGATATCTGTCATGTTAGATGACATAACAGTGTGGACCAACCCCAAGGATAAGGCTGGGCGCCAGGAGGCCCAGAAGGTGAAGTTACAGGCCCTCCCTGACCTAAGGCATACCTTAGACCAACGCTGGGTACGGGCAAATTATATGCCCAGGTTGGTACTAGTGGGGTGCCAAATTCCCAGCCCCTTACATCAGCCCAGGCGTTAAAACAAATGCTTTATGTAACGAACACTGATGGTTCAGTTTGGTTTGTCAATGTTTGGGGTTTTGAAACACATGCCATTTACAAAATCACATGTTAGGGTCAAATCCAACTTCAATTGAATACATGAGTGAAGTCTGTTTTGGCATATTCTACCAATCTGGATGGTAGCGTGTGCCTATTGGTGGGTCAGTGCTTGGGTCCAATTATTCAAAACCCTTATTCACCCGTCAATGTTTAAATATGTTTTCCCTGACCAATATTCCTTGTTGGTCGACTTCAAATTAGAAATTTCCCCATTTTTACTGTTTTGATTTATGATTTTTCTAACAATCCTGTATGCAAACCTCTTCAAGGAGGTCTTGCGCTCTGTTAACCTTGCCATTTTAAACACAATACGATTATCACCTCGTGCACCATTGGTTCGCCCATGTACCCTCCAACCTGGGTCATTTACCCCTTCTCTCCATGTTTACCACGACGCTTTTGGCTAGTTGCTCATCGCATCTCTTTGCTTGAGTTGTTATTGCTACAGCACCCTCTGCTGGGCACTAGTAGATTTAGTATTAACGGCTAGTTTCCTTGCATTGTCTTTGTGCAATGAGCACCACCACGCTGGGAACAGGAGAGTTATAGACACTCTTTCAACAATATCACTTTAGAGAATTATCATGCACCAGTTAATAAAATGACCTTTAACCAGATCCATAGAGTGTAGGCATCTGTAAATGTCTTTTCAATGATCCAAAAGGCCCATTTCATATATAATCCAGCTTGCTAGTTCATCTAATTCATGGTTATCATAATATAAAATGAGTTCTCTATAATAAAGTGGGGTAATGGCTGCCGGTCTGCATAATCCCATCCATGAATTTCTTTTACAAGCCAGAACATTGGAATATGCAGCGCTTTGTAGTGGTATTAAATTATGTACCAGCTTTCTAAATATTTAGTGGTAGACAAGGCTTCTTGACTGACACATTAATATAAAATTGGGGGAAGCGCTGGTTGCTTCCTATGAAGTATAATGAATGGAGAATGCCCTATGGCTGAGTGGTAAGATATGTTATAAGCAAAAACGGCGAAAGGCATATAAAAGATTCCATCTAGACGCCTTTGCTATAATTTTTTACGCAAAATCCCAATAAGAATCATTCACTCATTTGATGGTACTTTTTGCTCAGGGTGGTAGGGTGTGGACAATACCCTGCATGTACCCATTTGGTCGTTAAGCTAAGAAATCATCTGGTCTGAAAAAAATTAGTCCTAATGTCTGTTAACAGAAATTGAGGCATCTATGCTGATAGATAACGTCTTCTAGAATAAACTTTGTCATATCATGGCACCTAAATACCTGACTACTTGGCCTCCACCCATTTTGTAAAGTGATCAATGATCACTATTATATATTTAAATTGACCTGAAGTTTTGGTCAAAGGGACCACAACGTCCATAGATACAGTATGTCATGAAAAGTTGTGTTTGACCAACTGATAAAAGGTGCTTTATGGTAAGGACCTTCTACCTGCCATTCCTTATAACAGAAGAGGGTCTCATGCATGTCAAAATTCATAGATTTCTAATAAAGGATGCTTTTATAATAATTTAAACATTTTCATAAAGCGGCTGTGCCCCGTCACCTTAGGGCCCTGATATTATTATCAGTTTACTCCATTGGTCAGGATATACAAAATTTCTGATTCTTAGTACATTAAAAAGATTTCTATTTTGGACAACCATGTCCTTTCATAAATTTCCTAAGCATCATTGAACTTCCACTGGTTCAAGATCATCTTGGTGAGTCAGCATTTTAGCAAATAAGTCATCAGCCACATCATCCATCAAGGCCACAGTGGGCGGTCAAGATAACCCATCAGCACTTTGATGCTTAATGCTGGGTAAGTGCTGAATTTCAAAATCATAGGCTACTAATTTCAAAGCTCAGTAGAACAACCATCCTTCCGGCATTTATATTCTGTAACCAATGAAGAGAGGAATGATCAGTTACTACAGTAAATTGTACTCTATGGACGTAAACCTGAAGTTGTTTACATGCATAAATCGCCGCCAGGCACTCCTTCTCTGTTACCATATAGTTTTGTTCATAAACGTCCAAGGTCTGAATACAATAAGCCATGGGATGCTTAATTCTGTCAGAATCAAGTTGGGATAACACCGCCCCAACTGTGGTGAGTGAAACATCCATCTGAGAAATAAACAGTTATTGAAAACGGGGTACATTAACAGTGGCTCTTGGGTCAGTTAAAGCCATAGTTTATTAAAGACCAGTTGAAAGTTCCTGGTCCACTCAAAGTGTACGCCATTTTCAAGGAGGTGAAATAGCGGATTACCTATTTTACTAAAATTTTTGGCAAACTGTCAATAAAAGCCAATCATTAAAAGGAACACTTGGATGTTGAGCCTACAACTCAGTTGCGTTATGCGCTCAATAGCTTCAATCTTACTAGCTGGAGCTGAGAGCCATGTTAATCAATATCAAATCCCCAGGTATATCAGCTACTCACAGAAAAATTGCACTTATGTGGCTTGATCTTAAAAGCTGCATTTTAAAGGTGGCAGAAAACTTCTTCCAGATGTGATAAGTGTTCATTGAACGTTCTAGAAAAATGTTGTTTATAATATAAATAAACAAAGACACATGAAATTTTTAAATTGCTGAGGATACTATCCATAGCTCGGTGGAAGGTCGCTGGGACATTGCACAGCCCTTGCGGCATTCTAGTTGGTTGATAGAGGACCTGGGCTGTAACATAGCGCATTTTTCCTGTTCCTCATTGGGAAGATCAATCTGCCAGTAGCCAGAAATTAAATACATGGCCAAGAAATATAGTGAGCTGCACAAGCAGTCCAGCACATTGTCAATATGGGGTAAAGAAAAGAATTTTTTTTGTAATGCTATTAAGTTTGCAGTAGTCTATAACCACGAGGTTGGAACTATCTTTTTTCTTGATAATCAACACTGAGGAGGCCCAAGGACCCTTGAAGAACACTAGCATCCTATTTTACAATAGCTGATTAATTTGGCATTAACAACTTCATCCGCCACTTTTGACTGCCTATTCAGATAAAGGCAAATTGGCGGATGATTTCCAGTATTATTATAATGAAGGACATCATGGGCACACCAAAATCAGAGTCGTCCTTAGAAAAAATAACGCTGTACTTGTTTAAAAAGGGCCAGCGCTTGATCTTTTTCATCCCAGTTAGCCCAAATAGGATTTACTGATGTAAGAGAGAAAATAGATTGCTCAATATCGCTGTTAAGGCTTAATTCATCCAAGTGACAAAAATCATAAATATTTTAGACTTCTTTGACTGATTACATATGCATAACCGCAATAATCTGGTGTCTCTTTATATGAATAGGATATGTTTATAAATAGCCAAGAGCACCTGAATAACCATGGTCAGGAAGAGTAGTCCTAGGCATGGAGACAAGTTAAATAAGAATGACACAATAGTGCAAATATTTCACTATATAATCTTTAGGAAATTTTCACATAAATTTTGGTCCCAACCATTATTTGATATCCTGGCGGAATGGTTAGAGTACAATTAGCAAACAGCAGAATCCCAGTAGATTCCACAATCTTATCTGGGTAATTATCATGTCTGAGCCTTAATTCTGCTGACAACACAAGGGCATATTCTGTTCTTAAAATCCAAGTTTGCAACCCCATAAGTTTGAGGTGCCAGACCCTCGTCTTTTCAATTATTAAATAATGGAAGGCTTTTTCAAAGAATTTCCAAAGTAGTCTCCTCAAAATCAGCTTTGAATCAAAAAGCTCTCATAAACGAGGTCCCATTAAGGAAGTTATAATTCTGATTTGGGAGGACAATAGTGGGAGCAGAGATCACCAGTGAGCCAAAACGCAGTGGTAATGCACTGTATGTGACTTTAAAGATTGTGGTCTGAGTGCCCGCCATACCATATATCTTTTAATAATCAATTTCAGGAGCTAGGACCAGCCTCTTCACAAGTTTAGTGTACACAATATTAACATGTGCCACACTGTCCACAATGACATGGTCTTTAAACTTATCTACTGAAATATCAATAAACATGCATTCAGAAAAAGCTTCTTCAAGATTTATTGTTAGTACATCCAGAATGTCTGATTGGCTTAGAAAAGTTTGTATCTCCAAACCTAGCTTGTGACTGAAATCTATCAAATTCCCAATAAGCATCTCCACCTGGATCCATTTTAAGTAGGGGATATTTTTAGTAGTAATTGAAATTTCTTGTAGACTATATGCTGAATGTAAGGCTTCTCTGCTAGTTTTGAAATCAGCTCAGCGTCACATTTTTTAAAGATGGATTGGTAACAACTACCCTATCTTCAGCTATTACTCGCTTATCTACCAGAGGCAAGGTGGAATCGTCTTCCTTCAGTCAGACAGAAGGAGAAGTCAGAGATTTTTTTGTAGTTTAGATTTTTAAGAAATAGCAGATGTAGAAAATCCTTGTTCCACTCCGCCATGACTTTTCCCAAATTTGCCACTTTCACAGGGTTTGACAAATGAGCCCACAATTAAGAACTGGACTTATGGCAGTGATTGGCATAAAGCCCCAAATTTTTACAAAGATAACAAATGAACTGATTAATGTCATGCTTTTCAGTACAAGGGCCATATGTCAAGTTAATTACTTAGTGGGGCAGTTACCCCAGTTAACTTAATTGTGTGGCTCCCATAGATTTAGATTAAGCGCTTCAAAAGTGACAGTGAAATGATGGAGATAATACGCCATGTGGGTTATATCATTCTCCTTATTTAAATCTATATAAAGCCCCAAAATAAATTGGTATATGGCTAACAGGAATGACAAAGAGCAATATGGGCTTCAAAATCATTTTATACATCAGCCACAGATAACGTCTGCGCCTCCAAATAAAAGCATACAGAAATTACTTGGATGGTTTCATCTCTTTTAAAGAGATATTAAGGAATTGCATCTTGCAAGTGGTCATCCTTTTAGCTCTTTTAAAATCCTCAATAAGAAGTTCTTTGTGTTGAGGTAGGTTATACCAGCCTTCTTTAGTTTTGATATAACTAACTCCTAACTTTCATAGTCCAATGAGTTTATTACCACTGCTAACTTAGAAGTCTCAGAAACTCTAGCCATACTAATATTATCTAGATTCAGAAAATAATTCACATTCACTGTCCTATCAAACTTTAGTAAATTAACAGGGTCAACAAAAATTTATTAATATAGCTGCTGGGAAGAGGGCCCTGCGATGTCCATATCTGATTCTCTGGGTTACTAATGCGCGGAGAAGTAACAAAAATAGGGGCGCCATATGGTCAGGGTGTAAAGAAGGTCCCACTATCAGAGCAGATGAGAAGATAATAGGATAGCTACACATAACCTATGCCTCATAGCCCTCACTATCATGTTCAGTTGGAAGAGATCCCAAACAATTGACCTGGATGTCACTGGCAATTGTTTTGATGAATTTCAACTTTAAGTGATTTGTTAATAAAGAAAAATGGCGACGTACTGCCTGCATCATATTATCCATAGCAACAATCATTTTTTTAGTTGTCTAAAAATCCGTTTTCAAGGCATTATGATCTCCAAATGAGGAGTCAAGCTACAGGGTTAATTTGGTAATTAAATGAACAGACTTGTCCATATTATTTTTCCTAGATCTTTCATTTGCCAATCATAACTTAACTTGATATTAGAAAATAGGCAAAATGGTCCTTTAATTCCACTCAAACTTGATCAATCTCATTGGAATGATTTAGCATGGCCTCAGTGCCAGGATTATTAATGTCTGGAAGTCATGCAATATCTACCAGGGAGTAGTCTCTGACTAAGTGACCAGAATCAGTACTTTGAGACAAGATACGCAGATTAATAGGGTGTGGTCCCTTGTAGTAAGCACTAAATGTTAAAAGAAGCTAGGGAGTTGTACCTCAACTTCAAGAATAAATACATCTACAACTCAATTACAGTATGAAGACAGTACTTTGATAAAAACCTCACAAAAGAAAAGGCAACTTCAGAAATAGGTTTTTTAATTAAGAAGACAAGAGAGCACCCAATTGTATCAAAATACTGCTAGAGGCTCAAGACTTACTCAAGTAATTTCCCTGATAGGCTGATACAACTTATTTCAGAAAAAATCCCCTTCCCCTTGACAACCCTCTCAGATATCCAACGTTTACCACAATTTTCATTTGTGCTTTCAATGGTTCTTAAGCAAAACCTCTGAATAGTTAACTACAATAAAAATATACAAATTGGGTCAGAAAGCAAGTAATTAAGGTTGAGGAATTTCATATAAAGATGTGATATAACAATTAAGTCTTTTACTGACTATCTTACATAATAAATATAGGGCCCTATTACTGATTATTTTACGCTGACAGAGGGAAAAGGTGAATAGTATGCTAAAAATAAAATAGGAGGCGATATAACAATCAAGGTCATAGCGTTGGAAGCCAATAAGTTTAGGAAATGAGAGATGTGACAGTAGGGTTTAAAGGATTCAATTAATAGTAGTTTAATACTTTTTAGTCAAAACATATAAAATCTGAGGCTGCATATTGAGTAATTGCTATACCAACATCGATGAATCCCCCCTTGAGTTGGGACCATCTAGTACTAAAAAAAGTAATTGCTATACCAATCAAATCCGCTGTCTAATTATTAGTTAAAGTAAGCCATTGAATATATATATATTTATATAGATTTATTTTATTCAGATGGTTGGTCAAACCAATTACAACAATGAGAAGCTTCAATTTCTAATTATTGTCAGAACTTGCACTGCAGACACAGACAAATTGAACAAAATCAAAACTGATTCTCATTCATCTACCAACAACTCAATTCCTGACTCTAGGTTGACAAAGGCATCCACCCCTGAATCATTAAAAAATAAGAGGAGATCTGAATGCCATTATAACCAAGGCTACAAAGAAGCCTCCCTATTGATTCTAAAAGAATACCATGAAATGAAGTAAAAAGTCTCAGAATTTGCTTCTTCCTGAAGTCCAAGGAGATCCTGATTGTCAGTCCACTATGAAATGTCCATATGCGACAAACCCTATCGCCCTATAAATATCCCAAGATAGAATTAAATTGGTAAAGGTATTCGCTTATGTAAATTTAATAAGCTTTCTATCTTTAAGCTTTTTATCTGGGTATTTACCAATCCTTGGTCATCCCAGTGGTTCTACCCATTGCTGTATTTTACTAAAATAACCACATCTGACTCCAAGAATCTTTGAAGCCTGCCCCTTTTCCTAGCTCTGCTATCTACAGTGCTGAAAGAAAATGATGCTCTCTGACAGGTCTTCCAAGTTGCTGTTAAAGAGTGAGAATGTAAAAAAAGATGCAAAATAATCCCAAACAGGAAACCTCCCAATAGAATGAAGTTAGAAGCATTAACTTTTGGATCAGCAATGCTTGCTTTGAAGTAGGCATATTAGTCCCATCTACTTTTGAGTTTATAGCTGAGTACAGAGGTGAAGTGCCTCTTGTAGACCAAAGTAAATATCAATTAAGGATTTCCAACCTAGGCCTAATTATACAACAACTTCTTAATAGTATTTTTTGTGCATGAAGGGCGTTCCAGCTGGGTCAGAGCATCAGCCATTCCCTCTACTATGAGTGAACTATACTCAGCTACTAGTTTTCCCGCCACTGAAGTGGGAACCAAAACAGATCAAGTTTTTAATTTTTATCTACCCAGCCATCTATTATAATATGAAGATTTAAGGACTCCACCAGAAATTACGGTGACAATTATACCTGATTAATCCCTTCACTCATCAGCCTATGAACTTTAACAATCCGCCCCCTTTTTGTCCAAGATAATTAAACCGTTTTTCTTGTAAATTGACACTTAAACAACAAAGTATGATGTCAGGTAGCATTAATGGATGAAGTAGCCTTCGCAAATTTATTGAATCTTCTTACTACTTAAATGGATGCGGCTGTAAAAAAAACTTACCTTCAGGTCAGACAGACTATTTGTTCACTCTTGGATCATATCTCCAGCCTCAAAGAACATTAGGGACAAAGTTTTTCACAAATTTGAGGAAGCCTTACTGCAGTTTATCCTGGTGTGTGTAAGTCTCAGGGAACATCCTTTGGCTCTCAAATGGGTCATCTTCCCGTTCCCAAATAAAAAGACACTGAAGAGGATGGCGGTACCTCTCATCACTCAGGGCGATCTCGCTCACATAGTAGATGAGTGGTGGGTAACAGCTCATCCGCTTTGGATCCCACCCCCAATACCCACACTTACCTCAGCAGAACTGTTGCGGGGAATTAGTGAAAATCTGTGCCAAGATTACCAAATTGAAATTGGTCAGATCTAATTCAGCCTGGCAATCTGGCTGATGCCCAAAATTTGAATGGCTGTAAAAGCATGAAGAATGAGATATCAGCTGGATCGCCCAACGGTTCCAATTCAATCACTAAACCAGTAGAACAAATATTTGGCACCATCGATGAGGGTTCAAAGCCCTCTTATATTAATTTGGGCATTGCGCCTGATGTGCTGCTGTTGACCAAACAAATGGTTAAATGACTGAGCATGGGTGGGTTGGCCATCCCAAACCCGTTCCCAACCAAATGGACCTGTCCCTATATGGGATGGCCTTGGGGGATTCCCATTGCCCATCAGGCCAAACGCCATCATGCTAACCATCAGAAATGTAGTCAAGCCCTGGTTCAGACGTTTGAGGTCAAACTGACAGAGACTCGGCCCACCACCAAATTTTGTGATGTCAGTTCCCAAAGAATAAACCCACCCATTCCCAAACAATTCGCCAGTTAGGTCAAATTTGTGGGTCCCAACCCCATCCTGTCACTACCCAATTGACCACTATTTAATCAGTTGCATGGCACTGAGAAAATTGTTGGTCAATTTTCTTACTTTCCTTTCCAAATAAATTTTTCAAAGAAAATCAAGTTTTTTTTATTTTCCGTTCTGACCGCATCCCAGATGGCATTTCCCTGGTGGTCCATCGCCCTAAACTCTGGGTGGACTTTACCAATTCTTTGGTCACCATGGCTCCCTCTATTGCCAATTGGGCCCAGCGAGTCTGACACTTTTGGTTTTACAACCCCGCTCTTATGAACTTCTGACAACAATACATGTGGATCTTATGGCCCTATGTACAACAATGGAAAGAAAGAATCCATCTCCCTATTGCCCCCGATGAGTTGGCCTCTCAAGCCAAGAATCTCGTCAAAACTATCCCAGTAATCCCACCTCATGCAGTTAGAACCACTGAGTTGGGAATGGGTTCAGTGTGGTTTGTTGTTGGGATACTCCTTACCCTGTTGTTACACCACCACTTCGTGGTATCACATTTCCCAGCTCCATATCAAGTCATACAGTCGGCAATGCCTCTGGCATTCTGGCTTGCTTTTTGGGTGTTCACGCATCCTGACTGGCAGGCTGGTCTAAACTTCTTCTGCCGTTTCCATGACATAATTGACCAACCATTACTCCCAGCCACTTCCGCCTTGGTTTTTGAATTGGGCGCCGCAGTGGTTACCCTCTACCAGATGAACGTACAATCAGTTGTGTGTTGTTTGTTGTTTGTTTGGTCACTTTCTGACTTTGGGAGAAGCATCCACTCTATTTTGGGAAACCTTCTTCAAGCCACCCAAGATGTGCAGACTGCATCTTCTCTTACTTCCTCCGGCCTGGGAAAAGGATCAAGTATCCCCTCCCAAGAGATTGCCAATCAGGTTCTCAATGCTCTCGCCAAAGTACAAATGTGGACAACAATTGCACTCAATAATGCTTCTGTGATATCTCATGCCCAACAAGGGCTCACGTTGTTAGATGCCATGGATGGAGATGCCCGCCGTTGGGTGAGAAGTCTTTTGCGTTCTTCCTCACAAGAAGGAGACTCCATCCCCCTGATGGCTGTTGTATTGGCCGCCTTAAAACCCCTTGTGTCCCAATCAGACCACTTATTCAGACTGCTCCTTGCCATGGTCAAAGCCCCTAGTTTGGCTTCTCTGATTTCTACCTTTTGTGAGCTGGCCCCGCGTCAGGCCTATCTATCAATATGCTTCAGGCAGTCTTTAGAGCGAGCTTGGATTCAGTTTCTGCTCATCACGTGGTCTGGTCTACCATCCAGGAATCAGTAGATCAAATATGTGCCACCACAACTACTATCAAAGCGTTACCTCGTCACTTTTCCCCATATCAGAAGGGGAACTTTATGATATGATTTCCTAACAAAGATGTAGATGATGCACCTGTCATCAAAATAGCAGTTGACGTGGGTCCCAACCCTGCCATAACCACCAAGTCCGAGTTGGCATTTCCAGAGTTAACTATTAATGATTCTGTTCAAGCCCAGACAGAGGAAATGATTTCCTCCACACTTGTACTTCCAATTTTCGCCCCAGCTAAGAACCCTGATCCTGGTTCCAACATACCCGTTATTTCTTCAGTCATCCATGAGTCAGCTGAATCTCCCAATAAACAGAATTCGCTTATTTCCTTGTCCCTATGAAAATCAGTATTGGTCTGCATCATGTCTCCTTTGAAGCTCTGGTGGATACTGGAGCAGCGGGGAACTTCATGAGTGTTGAGTTGGCACAGCAATTAAAACTGGAAATGGATGTGGGCTCCTCAGTAATGGTGGCCTCATCTTCTTACCAGTCTTCATATGTCATTCGCCAGCCAATACACTTCTCAATCCGCCAATATAACTTCTGCAATTGTTTTTTGGCCATGCAGAACTTGGTATTCCCAGTTATCTTGGGTGTGGGATGGTGGCGTTGACAACACGTGAAAGTAATTTAAAGTCTAATACATTGTCGTTTACCAATGATGATTCAGAGGGAGAGTTCCCTTTGATCAACACCCTCAAAAAATACAAGGGACCTGCTCTATCACTACCTTAGTTACTTCCACAGGCATTCCAGCCAATTTTAGAAAAACTTAATGCAGTATCAGAGAATCTTTGGCATGGAAAAAGCGGATTTTCTGCCAAAACATACTAGGTATGATTGTGGATTTCAGACAACCGTGGAGTTGGTGAACATCAACTGCCCGTTGTATCCTCATACAGCAAAGGAAGAGGTTGCACTCAATACCTGGCTTGGACAATATGTTAAAAAAGGTTGGTTGTTCAAAGAGACCTCACCCGTTGCCTCCCCTATTGTCTTTGCAAGAAAATCGGATGGATCATTCTGTCCTTGCATGGATTACAGTCACTTGAACAAAATAACAGTTACAGATCCCTACCCGATGCCTTTAGAGCAGACAATCAGTCAGGAAATTGCCAAATCCCATGTGTTTTTGAAACTGGATCTGGTGAACACTTTCATTCAAATCTGGGTGATGGTAGGACAGGAATGGTTGACCGCAATTTTAACAAGGCGAGGCATTTTTTAATTTTGCATAATGCCCTTTGGGCTGAAAAATGCTCCTGCTACGCTTCAACATATGATTGACAACGCGTTAGAGGATCTCCAGTTCTCTTGTGCTATTGCATACATCGATGATATCCTAGTTCATTCCCCAACTCCCAAACAACATGCTATTGACTTGGAAGCGGTGGTGGTCGCTTTGCATAAAGCAGGTATGTTCCTCAAAGCTTCCAAGTACGAGTTTTATACAGAAGAGGTCACATTTCTTGGAAACCTGGTTCTCAAAGAAGGTGTCACTATCCCTCCCAACAAATTAGATGCGATCCAAGAATGGCCAACTCCAACTACACAGAAGCAACTTCAGAGTTTCTTGGGAACTATCATCTTTAAAAAATTTTCCCCCGCACTTTCCCAGTTGGCCGCTCCGCTCCATCCCCTCACTAGAAAAAACATACCATTTTGTTGGACCCCTGAATGCCAGCAGGTATTTGAATTGATCAAGGAGGTGTTCATGTCTCCTCCCATTTTGAAACACACCAATCCCACCAAACTGTATATCGTCACATGTGATGCTTTGTCAGTAGCAGTGGGCGTGGTGCTGCTTCAGGACCACGATGGTTTTGAACATCTGGTCACTTATTTTTCCCAAAAATTCACTACTATGGAGCAGCCTTGGGCCATTTATGACAAGGAACTGGCTGCTTTTGCATGGACTTTAACTCATTGGTGATACCTGTTGTAAGGTGCTCGTCATGAGCTAACAGTTTGCATGGATCACCAGGTTCTCTTGTATTTCCGCAAACCCCAAAAATTGGTGCACCAGCAGGCCCAAACCTATCGGGACCTGTGCAGTTTTAACTTCAAATATGAATTTGTCAAAGGTGCGCTCAATGTCCTTCCCAATTTCCTAAGCCGTAGCCCTGCTCACTGTCCCTTGGAACCTGAGGATTTGGATCTCATTACCGTGATCCCTGACACTCAGATTCTGTCAATTGTTCCCTCCATTATTTCCTCCGCCGTGTTATCTCCTGATGATCTGTTATTGGCCCAGGTGTTAGCCGGTCAAACAGCCTGCCCTGAGGGCGTGGAGTTGGTTGAGCAGTTGGCTCACTCGAGTCCCAAACACTCCCTATACTCCTTAGAAGAGGGACTCATTTACTTCTGTTCTCATGTTTGGGTTCCCCCTCCTTCCACCCAAAAGTATTCCACGCACACCATGATCCACCCTTGGTTGGACATCCTGATAACAAGAAATGCATTGATATGATCAAGCGAACCTTCAATTGGGCAGGACTGACAAAGAGGTCCCAGCTTGGATCGCTGATTATGTTACTTGCGCTAGGGCCAAGTCATATCACTCCAGTAAGAATGGCCTCCTATACCCTTTACAGAAGGCGGAAGGTCCATGGACCTTGGTGTCCATAGATTTTATTGTCGATCTCCCCTGTTATAATGGGTTCACAGTGGTGATGGCAGAGGTGGATCGCTTTACAAAATTTTCCCTTTTTATCCCTTGCACTTCCACATTAATGTCGGAAGAAACTGCCCATCTTTTTGTAAGACATGTGTTTTTGATGTTCAGTCTTCCCCAGGAAATTGTTAGTGACTGGGGTATTCAGTTTACTGCACGCTTTTGGAGTAAACTCATATTGACCCTGAAGATAACCCCCTGTCAATCCACGGTGTATCACCCCCAGTCTGACAGTCAGACCGAGCAGGTTAACCAAGTCCTTGAACAGTACCTGCGTTGCTATGCTACAGCAGCGCAGGATACTTAGGCTAGTGACTTGCCTCTCAATCAATTTGCATATATTAATGGGATCCATGCATCCACGGGGTTTTCACCATATGAAGCAACGTTGGGTTACAACCCATCATTTTTAGTCGGGCCATGCTTGTGACCTGAGGTTCAAGCTGCCGCGGATCATGCTACCCATAAATGATCAACTCAAGCCTTAGTGCAGGAACACCTCACCAAAGCCATCGATGACTAGAAGTGATTCACGGACTGTAAGCGCCTTCCAGGCCATGACTTTATGGTGGGTTCCTACGTCATGCTTGATACCCGCCATTTGTAAACTCAAACCCCTTCCTGCAAGTTCGCCAGTAAACGTTTGGGTCCTCACTTAGTGGAGGAAGTATTGGGTAATGGGGCATTCCGCTTGAAGCTTCCCACGCATTGGAAGCAGCACCCAGTTTCCATGTTTCCCAATTGTCACCCTTCAAGGGTGTAATTCCCATGGACTTGGAACTGATCGTCATCAATAATGAGGAAGAAGCTGAGGTAGAGGCTATCCTGGCATCTCGCAAGTCGTGACATTCAGTTCAATATCTTGTGACCTGGAAAGGATACCCGGCCTACAAAAATAGTTGGGTCAAGGCGCACGATTGCACGAATTGCATGGCCCTGGTCAAAGCCTTCCACACATTCCACCCTGAGGATCCCCACCCTCCTCAAAAGATTGCGATGATTATGGCTATCAAGTTACCTAAAGCACACAAAAATGTGGCTCTGGTGCAGTTTCCAGGTGGGGGTGCCATTCCTTTGGAAAAAGGAAAGGGTAATGTAAGTCTTGGGGAATGTCCTTTGGCTCTCAATTGGGTCATCTTCGTTCCCAAATAAAAAGACACCAAAGAGGATGGTGGTACCTCTCATCACTCAGGGCAATCTCGATCACATAGTAGATGAGCGATGGGTAACAGCTCATCCACTTCAGATCCCACTTCCAATACCCACACTTACCACGGCAAAACTGTTGTAGGGAATTAGTGAAATCTGTGCCAAGATTACCATATTTGAAATTGGTCAGATCTAATTCATCCTGCAATCTGGATGATGCCCAAAATCTGAATGGCTGTAAAAGCATGAAGAATGAGATATCATCTGGATTGCCTGACGGTTCCAATTCAATCACTAAACCAGTAGAACAAATATTGAGCACCATCAACAAGGGTCTAAAGCCCTGATAGTAATTTGGGCGTTGCACCCAATGTGCTGCTGTTGATCAAACAAACGGTTAAATGACTGAGCGCGGGTGGGTTGGCCATCCCAAACCTGTTCCTAACCAAATGGACCCATCCCTATATGGGATGGCCTTGGGGATTCCCATTGCCCATTGGTATAAACGCTGTCGTGCTAACCATCAGAAATGTAGCTGAGCCCTGGTTTGGACATTTGAGTTTGAACTGACAGAGACTTGGCCCACCACCGAATTTTGCAATTTCAGTTCCCAAAGTATAAACCCGCCCATTCCCAAACAATTCGCCAGTTAGGTCGAATTTGTGGGTCCCAACCCCGTCCTGTCACTACCCAATCAACCTTTATCAATCAGTTGCATGGCACTGAGTAAAATTGTTGTCAATTTTCCTACTTTCCTTTCCAAATGAATTTTTGCCAAAAAAATCAATTTTTTTATTTTCTGTTCTGACTGCATCCCAGATGGCATTTCCCTGGTGGTCTGTCACCCCACACTCTGGGTGGACTTTACCAATTCTTCTGGTAACAATGGCTCCCTATATTGCCAATTGGGCTCAGCAAGTCTGACACTTTTGGTTATACAACCCCGCTTTATGAACTTCTGACAACAATACACAGGGATCTTATAGCCATATGTACAACAATGGAAAGAAAGAATCCATCTCCCTTTTGCCCCCGATGAGTTGGCCTCTCAAGCCAAGAATATCGTCAAAACTATCCCAGAAATCTCACCTCATGCAGTTAGAACCACTGAGTTTTGATTGGGTTCAGTGTGGTTTGTTGTTAGGATACTCCTTACCAATTATTACATCACCACTTCATGGTATCACATTTCCCAGCTCCATACCAAGTTGTATGGTCAGCAATGCCTCTAGCATTCTGGATTGCTTTTTAGTGTTCACGCATCCCAACTGGCAGGCTGGTCTAAACTTCTTCTGCTGTTTCCATGACAATGGGGACCTGCTGGGTTCCATGGACCTCAAGGAGATAGTGGACCTATAAGGATCAGGTTTAGCTGGCCCCATGGATCTCCAGGAGATATTAGGGGCTCCTAGACCTCCAAGGCCACATGTAAAAGAAAAAGCTCCCAGCTGGCAAGAGGAAGCTGGGCCTCCTGGACCCCTGGCCCTCTTGGACCTATTGTGACAGAGCCCAATGATGATGCTTTTCAATACTGATTAATTAAAATCTAAAATTAGGTTACCCAGCTCGAATCCCAAGTTGTAGCTATTGCTCATGGATGTGGTTTAAACCTCTAAAGTCAACCTCTTGGCCTCAACTATATCTTGAAAAGCCTTATCTGTAGGATTATGAATGTCAATATTTTCTCTCATTGCATGGTGTTCAATTAGCCCGCTTCAATGACTAACAATTAACTTAACAGCCAAATTAAAGCCATTAAGGCGGAACATATCGCCTTTGAGACCACCATGAAAGCCCAGAAGCTAGAATTGCAAATGGCTTAAAGAGCAACTTACCAGTAGGTCCATCAATACCACAGTAATGACTCAGTATCCAGATCTACAGAACGACATCAATAATTTGAGAGCTCAGCTTGATCAGATGCGACCCTCTGAATATAATTGTTAACTTTTGGGTGCTAGTTACTCCTAGTAATAAATATTCAATGTAAACTTTCAATTATGTAGCTCGCTTTAACTCTTCAATTAACTGCACTTGCTTCTTAAATGTGCGTTGTATATGTTGTTGAGAATAATTGATAGTAATTGATTGGGTTGGTCATAGTTAGAAGACTATCACCCTAGTTGAATTTCTCACAGCAAGTTTAATATTAGGTCCAACGCTAGACTGGTGCTTGCCCTTCTAATCCTTGAAGGTATTTCTGGAATGCTAAAAAATTTTCTTTTAACTGTTCCTTCTTGAACTAATACCTACTATTAGGTTCAGAAGTTCTTCACTAGTAGAACTTAAACAACTATTAGGTTCAGAGGCCCTCTCTTCTCTCTTAACGAAGAAACTGCGGAGATCTTTACAGCAATAAAATAGACAAAGGATATCTTATCCTCCAACTCTAATTCCAAGTGTGAAATATACATTAAATGTATGGCAGCTTAAATTATTATAATATTTGAACTTTTATTAACTGGATCTAGAACTGCTTTCTTAATAAAATGCATAGGAATTTATTAGGGAAATTGGCTACTAACTCTTCTGTTGGCGCCACAATTGGAAACACAGCTGTCATCAATGAATTAATCCTTTAGAGTAGCACTCAACAATTACTTTCTCATTGGTTTAGTCAGATTCCTTCATTGACCAGAAATGCGACCTCTTCTGAGTTAATTTGAAGAATGTGTCCCAACGCCTTCATTCACCCGCAGTGTGCCACCTAATTAGGTTAGCAACCTTCTTAGGTAATGTAACTTTTACCCATAAACAACAGGTTGTATTAACTAAAAGGTTAACTTTCAAGTTGCTTATCAGAGGTTCGTCAATTGCTGAGCAAGTAATAAATCCCCTAGTCAATTGGACATGAATTCTGATCTACTCTTACAAGTAAATTTAACTATCAGCAATAAAATTGTTAACCAAAAATCTTATTTATTGTTGGGGATCATCCCCAACAAAACATTAATAGCCCAAAAGGTTCAATACCTGGTGGATTACTAAAGATTTTCTAAGAAAATTTCTACAAACAATAGTTCTCATATGAAATGATAACTCCCACATCTGCTACCGGGCCTCAAACCTAGTGGACAGAGAGTTTTATTATATTTGATTAAGCTGTTTAATGGGGCTTACTGAAATACCTACAATAATGTTACTGAGTCATCATTTTCAGCTCCCTTGAACCAACTGAGATTAACTTATCTATACCTGCTTTTACCAACTTTAAGCCTATATTCAAGGAAAAGTACAATTCTTGTTGAAGGAAGTATTGCTTTGTTCCTATACATATATGAAAGTGCCATGGAAGAGGCTACTAATCAACATTAAGTTAAAGTTTTTCTAAATGCTTAAGTCAAATTGTCCAAGAAATCATGGTCCCTCACCTGAAGAATAGTCAAACCTAGAACCCAGTTAAAACCGCCTTGATAAAGGAATTTGGAAGCAATCAGATCCTGATCTCAAAGAAGCAGACCTTCATGGGAATTCATATCAAGCACGTGGAATCACCAACCAAGTTTGCCAATAAATTTTACTATGAGGCACAGACCTTGGTTGCTTGTGATTGTATTATTCTTGATGACGACATTACTGCTGTCATTTTCACCTTGGCATCTCGCCCCAAATTGCAGTTACAATTTGGGGCTGTAAAGAGAAACTCCTCAAGAATCTTTGACATCAAAGAATATCACATCAAAATCACCGCCGGTCTACTCTAGAAGTCCTCCAAGACCTGCTTTTTCCTAATTTACACCATCAAGTCAACGCTATTGGAGGAAAGGGTCTAACAAATAAATTTAATGCACTTACTGTAGAAGATTCTGACATACAGTTAAAGAATGTTACAATAGAATTTCTGATGAAGAGGGAAAAACATATAACATAAAGGGAGAGGCTCTTCATGTTGACAAACACCCTACTTCTCAACCATCTACTTCTCAGGCTATCATGTCTGCTGCCCCTTATTCTAGCAATACTGTCAATGTGTCTACTGAATATAAAGCCAGTGAATCAGATTGCTCTTATTTCCTCTAAATTCCCCAAACTTCTTTATTTAAACTACAATTTTAAGTCTGGGACTCTGTAACTAAGGTGGAAGTTTGAGATGTTCAAACTTATGATTCAAGCCATAGTTGACAGCAGATCCCAAGTAAATTTTATATTTACCAAACTGTTCAGTAAAATTAAAGCTGCGACTGACCTCCAGCATAATGTTGAGTACAGAACGGCGGGCTCTCATTGCACTTGGTCCCTAAGTTCTTAATAGGACTTACCCTTATTCATTAGAACTTCCTCTAACAGCCCCAAATGTAGTTCCTGAGAATCAAAGTTATGTCTTATTATTAGGGACGCAATTTCTGTATGAGTATTTCTATGATTGTTGTTAAATTTTTTCCCATATTTTCAGACTGCTAGACTAAAAGGGATCGCTAGGGGAAAATCCCCAAGGCGAAGTGAATTTGAAATTGGTTGGCCAAGTTTTGGAGTAACTACAGTATGGCAGGATTTTGGGATATTCGCCTGGTCATATCCATTGGGGATCAATATGGATGAATACTTAAAATCTCATTGGGCGGAGTTGCTGACGAAAAAGGGCATCTGATAGTGATTAATTATCAGTGAACGTATTGGGATCAGTTGGCTTTTATAACTGACTGATTGGGAATGAATAGCAAGTTGCGAGGAAAGTGATGCCGCCTGCAACTAGTGGATTAATTAGTTGGCGCATGACCTGCCTTAATGGGTAACAAGTCCAATTCCCTAAACAGTTCACTAGCCAAATATGGTTGGTTCACTTGAATCGAGAGGAAAACGTTAGGGACACGTTTTCCAACTCTTTCCGTTTAGGTCTCAAGGATGTCCAATGATGAAATCCTAGCCAGGATGGGGAGGACCATCGCTGCCAAGATTAGGATGGGTGATTTAATGGCAACGGCTTTCATTTCATTAAAGATGTGTCAGCTGAGGGATAGATGACTGAATGCTCACTATAAATTCCATAGGATTCACTCTAATAAAAAACAGTAATTACATGAACAAAGTTAAATAGTTCTAAGTTATTCATCTGGTGTATAATTTAAGAAGTAAACTATCATTAGCTTCCATTGGGCTATTCTTCTCAAGGATATTATTGCTGTGTGCAATAATTGGAAGACTCTTTGAGAAAAGAGTAAAGATCTGAGCAGGGATCTAAAGAAGAAGGAGACATAATTGGGAATACTGGCCAAGCGTTGGGCCACAATATAAGAACTCATACTCAACTACGGATAATAGTCATCATACTATTATCAATATATAATTCATTCTACTATACACTGCAGATGAAGTGCACAAGGAAACTAAACCTGTGCAGTAAAAATGTTACTAGGGTTGTTGCCAATAAGAACCCTCAAGTAAATTTTTACAAGTTGGTGCTCACTACAGGGGGTAGTTGAGTTGAAGAATTTATAATAATGACATACAAAGATAAGCTACGCAAACTGTGGACTGAATTAGCCACTGTAAACCAGAATGCTCTAAACTCAGCGGACCTTCAGGAGTTTGCAGCCTTAGAAGAATGAGTCGCCAAGGTGGAGGAAGGGATAGATAATGTTGCAAGATTTGGGAACAAGTTACTTGGGAATTTAACTTCTTTGAAGAAGAAAGAAGGGGACTTCATTTAAGAGGTCTTATACCTGAAAACAGAGTGAGAAGCGGATCGCATTCATTTGAGAAATTTTGGTACATATATAGAGTGATTAATCAAACAAGTGGAGGAACTTAAAGCTCACAAATGTGCTTGTGAGACCAATATGACAAGCAATGCTGAAGAAAGAAGTCTTTGCATGATATTTGGGAAGTCAAATATCCCATGGAACATGCCAACCACTTTTGCTGCCATTTTTGATGATGACACCTGAAGTCACTTCTCAAGTAAGCTGAGTGGCTGAACTGAGAGAATCGGCCAGAAATAACTTGAAAGAATGTAAGGCAACGCCATAATTTCCTCGTTCCATTGGGATAACGCCCCAGTGTTTTTCTGACTGTTTGACATGACCATGTATGGTTACAGGGATTGTCAAAAGGCGTTGACGGTAATGAATTGCATAGACACCAAATGTCAAAACTTTGTGTTACCTCACCTGGAGGGGGACAGCTGGTCATATGCTGAGGTGAAAGCGGCCATCATGAAAGAGTTTGGGGGCCTGATGCACATGTCGAAGCACAAACAGGAATTTATGGGAATCCAGTTCCATAAAGATAAGTCTCTAGCTAGTTTCACAGATTGGTTTTATCAGGAGTCACAGATACTGGTCGGAGCGAAAGTGTTGGATGACTTTTATGCTAGAATCGCCTTGCAAGCGGCTCTTTGGCCCTATAACAATTTTTATCTCATGATGTCTTCCATGTTCACATTGGAAATAACTACCTCACAAATGGTAGATAATTTGAAGATTTTTGGAACGCCATTTGATGCCCCAAATAGAAGCTTTAAATCTAATCCAATATGCAATCCAAATCCCACGAAGGGAAATGAAGAGCTAAAGAGACAACTAATCAAAGTATGATAGAAAATAATCCCAAAGAATTCAGATGGCTGAATAATAAGGATTTGGTCTGCTACCAATGTGGCAGGAAAGGACATTTTGCCATGCACTGTAAGAAGTCGAAGGATCAGATCAACATAGTCCAGGCGAAAGATTCAGCAGCCACCAAGAAATCAGGAAAAGGGCCCGTGGCCTAGGTGGGGAACAGTCTAAAGCTGTGAAGAAGCTTGTTCTTCCTGACATTATGACCAAAAAAATTAATATCAGCGATCTGTTCATAGATGATGAGCAGGATCAGCTGTACCAAGTGGTCAATTTGGACGTAAATGCAGTGACCAGAACCGGGGCAAAGAGAATTGACCCTGAGATAATCAAGGAAGTTGCCTGGCCGTATGCCTGACAATTGGCGGACAAGATTTGAACCACCAAGAATCCTGAAGAATTATCTGAAGTCCATTTAGATGAGGCAAATCTGTTGATCCCCCTCAGCGTGATAAAGGAACCGTTTTCTGATTTATTGGTGCAAATTACTAAAACCCTAGATTTGGCTAATAATGCTGCCATTGACTCAGCAAACAATATATTGAAATAATCCAAGTGTTCATATATAGATATACAAATGAATTAAGTGCGGGTGAGGGCGATTGTCAACAGCGGAGCACCCATCAATTTTGTCTTGACCAAGCTGGTAAAGATGATGAAGATCTCGCTGGACTTGGAACATAAGAAGGAATATGGGACGGCTGTGCTGAACACCACCGTCTCCTGTGGAGCATATAGCACGTTGCTACTATGATTTGGGTCATTGGTGGTATCTGCATCAGCAATAGTTTTGGCCAACTAAAACTATGACATTCTGATCATAATGGAGTTTCTATAAAAATACAGAGTTAAACGTAACTTTAAGGATAATATGTTGACCATATTGGGTCAGACATTATCATTGGTTATCAGAAGGATGGTGAAGCTCCGCTAAATTGGAGAAACAACTTCATCAATCTAATATACAATGATGGCATTGTCCCAATTTAGTATCAATTAGTTAATAGAAAGCGACGTGAAATGCTGGCGGAAATCCTAGAGAACTGGGGAATTCCACTTAGGATCAAGAATGAGAGGACCATACTGCCAGGATCACAGATGATAGTTGACACAGGGTTGACATTGGAGATACCTGAGCTGTTGTATGGGGAGGTTGGAAGCCCCTGGAAGAAGTCCAGAGTGGAGCCTTGGGTGGCTCTTGGGTTAATAATGCTGGGCCATAAAGTAAGTCGAGTTCTCCTGGCAAATTTAAATGAAAAACCTATGAAGATCAAGAGGAATAAGATCATCACATTTGTTCATCTAACTCCAACAGCCAAATTGAAAAGATTCCATGATTTTGGGACTCTCAATGAGATTGGATTACTGGCTGGGTAACCAAAAGTATCAACCTATTGGTTGATCAAGAGCAGCTCGCTGATCTGTCAGAAGGCCAGCAAGAGGAGGTGCTCAAACTATTTGAAAAGTATTGGGAAGTGTTTGCTCAGGATGACCATGATTTGGGATGCGCATGAGACATGATCCACTAGGTCAACACTGGGAAAATTTGCTAATCAGGATGAGACTGATACGATGATTAAAAGCCGCCAAAGCGGTAGTGGAGGATGTAATCAGCAAACTAGTGAAGCATGGGCTTCTAGTTCCATCATCGAGTCCCTGGGGAGTCCAAATCTGATTGTGAAGTAAAAGGATGGATCTGACCAGGTGGTGATTGACTACTGAAAGCTGAATAAAATTATGAAGAAGGGTTTGTACCCCCTACCAAGGATTGACGATGCACTAGATCGATTTGGTGAAGTGAAGTATTTCTCTATGATGGATCTGATCTCAGGATATTAACAGATTTACTAGCCAAAAGAAGACCAAGAAATATGCGCGATTTACTACCGCTCAGGGGCTATACCAACTGACAAGGATGCCCCAAGGTCTATTAAAGCGCCTGCGACGTTTCAAAGGGGCTATAAATGCGATATTGAGTGACTTGAAGTTGCCATGTGTCCTGGTATATCTGGATGATATAGCCTTATTCAGTAGGATGTTTACTGATCACCTACACCACTTGGAAAAAGTATTTAAGTGACGGTCCACAGCTAACCTGAAGATCAAGCCAAGGAAGTGCCACTTATTTAATAAAGAGTCGGAATATCTGGGATTCATAATCAACTCCAGTGGATTGCAGCTTCAAACCCAGAAGATAGCAGCCATAGAATGGATGGCTGTACCAAAGAGTGTCTGAGACATACAAGTGTTCCTTGGTATGATCAGAAACTACAGAAGATTTATTCAGGACTTCGCCCAAATAGTTGAGCCATTATTCCATTAATTAAAGATCCAAAAAAAGGCTTTGTATGGAATGAAGAGGCCCAGGACTCCTTTTATGAGCTACGCTGGTATTTAATAGATTCTCCAATTATGAAATATCTGAATTTTGATCAGGAGTTTATTACTAAAACCAATGCTTTGTTGACGGCAATCAGCACTATACTAAGTCAAGTAGACAAACTTGGGGATGAACATCCAGTGGCATATGTGAGCCAGACACTCTCAGCCACTGAGAGGAACTACACCGTGACTGAGAGTGAATGCATTGTGGTCATTTACGCATGTAAGCAGTTTTGGGTGTACATCCACAGAACGCACTTTAAAGTGGTGATGGACCACTCTTCGCTGCATTGGCTGCAAAATTTAAGAGAGCCAGAAGGACGACTGGCCCAATATGAACTTAAGCTCCAGGCATATGATTATGAGATTATCCACTGAGTGGGGGCTTCTCACCAGAATGCGGATGGCTTATCACAGTTACCAATGGTCCAGATGGTATGCCTGCAGGCGGATGAGCTATTCCAGAGAATGGTCAACGGAAAAATTGGGGATGAGCCCTGAGAAATCTAAGGTGCGCTTTGGAAAGTGATGGAAAACACTGAGACTATGGATGGACAAGTATTTAAGACAATTAACAGGAAGCAGTTATTATTCCCAAAGTTTTCAGAAAGAGCAGCTATAGTGCAAGCAGCTCACAAGGTTGTTGGGTATGGAGGCCTGAGAAAAACAACTGATCATATTCGCCAGTACTACTACTGGTAATCCATCAACTACGATGTTGCGGAATATCTAGCTTGTTTTGTGGAGTTCAAGCTGCACAAACCACATAAGAATACAACTGGATAACGACTGGTTTGACCTGGATTTGTCTGCCATATGGTGTCCCATTGATGTGATGGGGCCGCTGACAATGAGCACAGGGGGAGTCAAGTACATTATAGTTGCCATCGACCATCTGACAAGGTGGGTTGAAATGAAGGCCCTAACGAAAGTAGATGCTACCAGTAACGCGATGTTCATCCTGGATCAAGCAGTATACCAGCATGGATGTCCGCAGGTCCTGCTTAGTGATAATTGTACTAACTTCACATCTCATGTGATTCTGAGATTGAATGAAATGGAGATAAGAGGAGTCATGTCAGTACCCTATCAGTTGGAGATGAACAGATTTGTAGAATGGATGAATGGAATTATGGACATGACACTGAGAAAGCTAGTTGTAGGAAGAACTTCTGCGTGGGGAACATACCTGAGTTTGATAACATTCACCTACAATATTAGTCATCATATGGCGATGGGAAAGATGCCGTTTGAGTTGTTGTATGGGAGAAAGGCTTCATTGCTACAGATTTTATATTTGGTGGTGGAACCTACATTAGGGATGAGTACCAAGCAATATTTGAACCTATTGATGAATATCCTGATTAATATGCAATCGCAAGCATTCAACACAACTATGAAGAAAGGATACAAGCTAAATCAATGGATGATAAGAGCTGACCGGTCTTAGCAGAATATTGAATAGGAGAAAGAGTTTCCTATTGTGATATGCATAGTTTCATAAGAAGAAACAAACCAGATGCGGTGTAGTTGGGTCCATTTGAAGTGATTGCCATTTGGTGACTGATGCCTACTCCATCAATAATCTCTTGAATGGAAGAGTTGTGAATCAAGTCCATGATAAGTACTAAAGCGATGGATCAATGAAAAAATAAAATAGTTCCCAAAGAACCAATGAACCATTAAGTTGGTCATGTCCTGATGATTAGGTCAAGTCCAAAAAAGGACCTCTGAACCAATCTAGATATTTAAGTCCGAAAAAAGGACCTCTGAACCATAGAAAACTGGCAGGTTTAAGTACCCAGGACCCAGTTTGGGAAAAAAAATAAAAAGATGGACTGCTGAACCGAAACAAGGTCAAGTCACATGGAAAAAAGAAGAATAAAGATAAAAAATGATAAAATATATTGGGAATATATATATATATTATAAACCGCACAGAGAAAAAACTAATATAATTTTATAATTTTTATTTTATTGATTGTCCTCAATATGGGGATGATTCCGCCTATGTCACCTCTTAAGGGGGAGGATGGGTCGTGGTAGGAATGAACAGCCCATCAAAATCAATGTAAGATTGGATGCTAGTGAGGGCTAGACCTACACAAAACCATGTTCTTTGAGCAGACGCAGATCCCTGCGAGAAAGTTACTAGGGGAAGGGAAAATGAGATGTTTGATGAAGCCAATTGTGAAACCCCAGAGCGGGGAGAAAAGCAACAGTATAAAATGAGGCAATTGGAGAATAACCCCAAGCAATCCCAATATGGTACTGGAGCTGGAAGGTTAGTCTTGAGCACCTGATGATGGGCTTCATCAAGAACACTGGACATATGGGCTGGCAACAAACAGGGGATGCTTGACGGGGGTTGCCAAATCATGCCTCCTATCAACGCCATCAGCGGAAGATACTGATGGGAAGCGCAGTGAAGAGATAGTTGTGCAGGGAGCAGATGGCATTCTGCAAGCGATGACTATGGGCTTCTCAGAAGCTAAAGCTGAAGGAGTGGTGAAACCCAGGCAAGGCTGAAAGCTTCATGGACCAACTTCAAAGAACTAAGCCAGCAAAGCAAAGAGCATAAGCGACGATATCCCAATACAGGATTTTATCAAGATCAGAGAGATTCAGCGCTAATGTCAAAGCCTTGGTGACTTGGGCCCAGAGTTCATCTTAGGGGAGCTCAAAGTGTATGCTATTACCGATTGAGAGCTCAAAAACCAGAACAGTGGGTTAGTAAAATTGACTAAGTCAGAAGAGGAACTTAGAGAGAAAGTCTGACCTGGCCAGAAACAAACGATCCAGAGCAACTGGCATAATCTTCAGAGCATCTACAATGATGTTTGGAGCATCAGCAAAAGGAGCCAAATCCAGGAGAGTTTTGAAATCCAACTCTGAAATTGACAACAGAGTAAGGATAAGTTTTGAGTTGTTCAAAATGATAGCAAGCCTGGTTTTGGAGGGATTAGTTACTATTTCCAGTAATTTGATGGAAGGACTAGCCGCTGACGCCAGACTAGGCGTATGATTCCTGGAAGGCTATAGAAGAGGTTCCACCGAGCATCCCAACTCATCTTCTGGAAGAGACGGAGGTCTGGATCAGACAGACTATTGAGGAGCTGCTGGTAGAGAGATTTGGAAATCAACATATGAGCTGGACAAGAGGGGGATGTCAGACTTATATGGAAGTTGACATTATGCACTCTACAATCCATTAAGCTCCAATTTTGGAGAAATTAATTTAAAAATTAATGGGATAAGCTCTCCAAGAGAAGAATTAGGAATGACTTGAGCCAAGAGGTTATGAGAGAGATAACAAGGGATAATAAAAATAAGTATTCTTAATTGAGCCGCAGAATGAACACTGATGGCAAGAGTCTCCTGTTTAGGATGAGGAGAAATTCAGAAAATCAAGGACGCCAGACCAAGAATCCTGAATATGACAGCAGGTCATATACCCTGACAGGGGAAAACTGGATCCCATAACTAATATTGTCATGAGTAAATTGATCAGCCCAGCATGACAGTAGATTGTGGGGGACCGCGCTCTGAGAAGGCAGTAGCGAGGAGGAAGAGGAAGAGCGCCATATGCAAGATGTCATCTCAAGCAGTGTTGAGTATTGATGAGTGTACTCCGCTTGAACCAATGAAGTATTTAACCAAGTGTCTGAAGCGGTGTTCTCATTCCCCAGTCCTTTTCTCTCTGAAATCTAGGCAAGAGGGGGATGCGTTGGGATTTTTGCCCATATTACCAGCCTGCTAGATTACCAGGGATTGCTAGGGGAAAATTCCCTAAGGCGAAAGGAATTGGAAATTGGTTAACCCAAGTTTTGGAGTAACTATGGTTTGGGGGATTTTTGGATATTCGCCTGGTCATATCTGTCGCGGATTGATCTGGAAAAATACTTAAAATCTCATTGGGCGGAGTTGCCAACAAAATAGGGGCATCTGATAGTGATCAATTATCAGGTGTACTTATTAGGATTGTTTGGGTTTCATCACCAACTGATTGGGAATGAATAGCAAGTTGCGAGGCAAGTGATGCCACCTGCAACTAGTGGATCAATTGGTTGGTGTGCGACCTGCCTTAATGGGTAATAAGTCCCATTACCTAAGCAGGTCGCTAGCCAAATATAGTTGGTTCACTTGGATTGAGAGGAAAACGTTAGGGACACATTTTCCAAATTTTCCATTTAGGTCTAAAGATGTCCAATGATGGAATCATAGCTAGGATGTGGAAGACCATCGCTGCCAAGATGAAGATGGGTGATTCAATGGCAACGGCTGCCATTTTATTGAAGATGTGTCAGCTGAGGGTTAGATGACTGAATGCTCACTATAAATTCCATAGGATTCACTCTAATAAAAAACAGTAATTACAAGAACAAAGTTAGATAGTTCTAAGTTATTCATCTGGTGTATAGTTTAATAAGTAAACTATCATCAGCTTACATTGGGCTTTTCTTCTCAAGAATATTATTGCTGTATGCGATAATTGGAAGACTCTATAAGAAAAGAGTAAAGATCTGAGCAGGGATCTAGAGAATAAGGATACACAGTTTGTGAATACTGGCCAAGCGTTGGGCCAAAATATAAGAACTTTTACTCAACTACGGATGATAGACATCATACTATTATCAATAAATAATTCATTCTGCTATACACTGCAGATGAAGTGCACAAGTAAACTGAACCTGTGAAGTAAAAAGGTTACTAGGGTTGTTGCCGATAAGAACCCTCAGGTAATTTTTTACAATTGATAAAATATTTAAATTTTTATTTATCTATAATCAGAAATAGGTACCATCTATCTTTCAAACGCCCATAACTAAGAAGGAAAACCCCAATGAAAGAATCTACCTTAAGGAAGACAACCAATCTCCAAACAAAATTGAGTATTATGAACTAAGGACTCAAGTAAAAATGCCTCTTTTATCCATTAAAGCCCAGAAAAGAATTTTATTATATTCACCATTAAAAAGTTGTAATCCCAGCTCAGGATCAAGGTATAGTAGATATCCTCATTTAAGTAATATTCCTTCAGCCATATACTAGAAGTGCGTGGGGTATATAATCCATCAATCAAGAAAATATTGCCCTTCCCAAGCGTTCTAGATCTATCATTACCAGGGACCACCTTGATTTTCTAGGTAATCTGAAATTGCCATCTTGTGTCCTAGGGAAAAAGGATTCTATAGCTTATGTTCACCTGTTACCTGTTGACAAATTAGATAGCGTACATAAATTTGGTGCTCTAGGATTTTGGACTTAAGGATCTTCCTATTATAGCCACCATCAAACATGATATTGGCTTGGACCTCACCAAAAACCCAACAAGAGGCCGCTGAGAAACTCTAAGCTAAGAGTTCTGATATTTTATTCTGGGCCTTGGTAATTTTGGTAAAATGACCGGAGTGACTCATTGGATTGACACTGGAGATGCCTCGACTATACAGAACAAGTGTCGGGCAAACAGCAAGTTAAAATTATACCAGATTGCCAGCCTGAGTTCTTAAGCACCCAAAAGGCAAACCAGAATGCCAGAGGCACTGCTGCTTGTATGACGGCTATGGAACTAAGAAGAAGTTCTGCCAATAATTGCATGTGAGTCATAATTGCGCATAGACACCTATTGAAATACCAGATGAACATGGCCAAAACCCTTAGGGGTGTTGGAATGCCGGCAGAAAGGGCGGTTTAGCTAACAAAATAAACAGCTAAAATTGGGGAAAAGATATTTGTTTGAAAAATAAAGGAAGAAAATAGACCAACAATTTTCTCAGTGCAAGGTAACTGATTATTAAGTGTCAATTGTGAGGAGTCCAAGCAGGGATCAGGTCCCTCAAATTCACCTAACCTGGCAAATTTTTTGGGGAATGGGACTGATAATCTCAAATAGAACTGACATCAAAGGATTTGGCAGCAGGTCAAGTTGCTGTCAGAGTGACCTCAAACGCCTGAACCAAAGCTCAACTGCATTTCCATCAGTTAGCACGATGATGTCTGGCCCAATGAGCCACAGGAATTCCCCAAGGCCACTTCATGTAGGGGCAGTCCCAATTGGTTGGAAATGTGTTTGGGATGCCCAACCTGCCCATGCCCAGTTGCTGGGCCATTTGTTTGGTCAAATGAGATTCTTTTGCCGCAACTCACGTTTTTCTAGATAAGGGTTTCAGTATGTTGGTGATGATTTCTGAAGATACCATCTGCACATTGGGGATCATTGCTGACAATTTTGAGAGGGGGTTGGCATCAGCAATAATATTAGTGACTGAGTCAAAACTATTCATAATTATGGCTGATAATTCAACATCTGTCCCTTTTTGAGTATGCATTTCCTGATCAGCAGGCTTAAATCTCATTGGTTTCAGAATCTTTGACTTTGATTTGGTGATATCAGTGCAGGTTTCCTTAATCTGATAGATAAGTTTGGCTGAGGTAAGCGAGGGTACTGGGGGAGTAATTTAAGGGGGAAGGATGTTACTCAGCGCTCAACTACCACATGGGCGAGGTCACACTGGGTAATGAGGGGTACAGCCGCTCTCTTCAGATCCTTTTTATTCAGTAATGGGAAGATTGCCCAATCTACGCATAGGGGGCGTTCCCCTGAACTTACGTTACCTTTCCTTTTTCCAAAGGAAGAACGCCACTGCCAGGAAACTGCATGAGGGCCACATTTTTGTGAGCCTTGGGAAATTTGATTGCCATCACAGTTGCACCTTTTTGGAGGGGATAGGGAGCATTGGGATGGGACTCATGGAATGCCTCGACCAGTTTCATGCAATTAGCACAATTGTGAGCCTTGACCCAACTTGGCTCATAGGCTGTATACCCCTTCCACATGACAAAATACTGAACTAAATGCCGGGATTTTCAGGATGCTAAGATGTTTTCCAACTCAGCTTCTTATGCATCCTCAATAATTATTTGTTTGGGTTTGGCAGAAATGATACCCTTGAATGGGGACAACTAAGACATGTGGAAGACGGGGTGGTGTTTTCAAAGTGCTAGCAGACTCAACTGGAAAGAACCATTGCCCAAGTGATCCTCCACCAGGTGGGGACCCAAATGCTTGCTTGCAAACTTCCGGGAAGGTACCTGCATCTGCAGATAATAAGCATTTAACATAACATGCGAGCCCAATGTGATATTTTGGCCAGGAAGCCGCTTACAATCCACAAACCACTTATAATCATTGATAGCCTTTGTGAGGTGCTCCTGCACTAAGGACTGGGTAGAGCAAATGTGCTCACCATGATCTGTGGCAGCATGAACCTCAGGATGCAGACAGGGACTGACTGAAAAAGAGGGATTGTAACCCAACATCATTTAATAGGAGAAAACCCCATAGAAGTGTGAGTTCCGTTATTATAGGGAAATTAGGCGAGATGAAGGTTTTTGGCCCAGGTATTCTGTGCAGCAAACGCATAACAACGCAAATACTGTTCCAAAATTTGGTTAACACACTCAGTTTGTCCGTTGGACTGGGGACGATTTGTGGTGGAATGGCAGGGGGTGATTTTTAAAATGGACAAAAGCTCATTCCAGAACTGCGCTGTAAATTGGGGCCCATGGTCACTGAAGATCTCCTGCAGGAGACCAAATTTTGAGAACACATGGCATACGAAGAAAAAGTGGTTTCTTCAGACGGGATTGCAGAAGCACAGGGAATAAATAGGGAAAATTTGGTGAAGCAATCAACCACCACCATCACTGCCATAAACCCATTAGAACAAGGGAGTTCAACAATAGAATCCACGGACACCAATGTTCATGGACCCTCCGCCTGTTGTAATGGGTGTATGAGGCCATTTCTTCCAGAGAAGTCCAACTTAGCTTGTGCACAAGTAATGTAATCGGCAATCTAGGCCTGAACTTCCTTATTTAAGCCTTCCCAGTTATAAGTCCACTTGATCAATTCGATGCATTTCTTGTTGCCCAGATGGCCAATCGTGGGAGGGTCGTGATGCACTCAAAACACCTTGGCTCTAAGGAGAGAGGGAACTCAAACCTGCGACCTAAAATAGATGAGACTCTTCACCAAGGAATACAGGGAATGTTTGTGGGTTTGAAGGGATAATTGATCAAGTAACTCCACTCCTTTGGGGAAGGACATCTGAGCTGCCAAAACCTGTGAAACAAGCGGAGCATCTGGAGCTAACTCTACTGAGGCGACCACAGGTGGGACAATAGATAGGATTTGGGTGGTGGGGATCACAGTAACCAAGTCCACTTCCTCCGAGTCCATGGGGTAATGGGCCAGGTTGCAGCTAAGGAAGTCAGGAAGCATATTTAATGCACCTTTCACAAATTAGTATTTAATATTGAAACTGCATAAGTCCTAATAGATGTGAGCCTGCCTGTGTGCCAATTTTTGTGGTTTGCAGAAATATAAAAGAGCTTGGTGGTCTGTATGCACTGTAACTCATGCTGGGCACCCTGTAACAGGTACCACCAATGAGTCAATGCCCATGATACGGCTGCCAATTCTTTTAGTAAATTGCCCATGATTGCTCAGTTGAAGAAAATTTCTGGGAAAAGTAGGAAACATGATGTTTTAAGTCATCATGCTCCTGGAGCAGAACCACCCCAACTGCTACTGCTGAAGCATCACAAGTGTGACAATATATGGTTTGGAGGGGTCCATGTGTTTTAGAATAGGGGGTGATAAGAATATTTCTTTAATTGACTTGAACGCCTGCTGGCTCTCATGGGTCCAATGAAAAGGCACATTTTTACCTGTGAGGGGGTGGAGTAGAGCAGCTAACTTTGAAAGGGCTGGGGAAATTTCTTTAGTACAATAATTTTAACCAAGAAACTCTGTAATTGTTTCTGGGCTGTTGGAGTCAGCTACTCACGGATGGCATCTAACTTGTTGGGCGGAATCACATAACCTCTTTTAAGACCAGGTTCCCGAGAAAGGTGACTTCCTCCTTATAGAAATCACATTTTAAAGGCTTGATGAACAGGCCCGCCTTGTGCAAAGCAACCACGACTGCTTCTAAGTCTTTAGCGTGTTGTTTGTGAGTTGGGGAGTGAACCAAGATGTCAACAATATATGTGACCACGCATGTAAACCAGAGGTCACCCAGCACACTATTGATCATTCTTTAAAAGGTGGCTGGCTTGTTCTTCAGCTCAAAGGGAATTACGCAGAACTGAGAGATACCTCGTTTGGTACAAATCGCAGTAAGCCATTCTTGACCTTCCATTACCCTTATTTGGTTAAAGGCATTGACGAGATCAAGCTTGGAGAACATGCAAGACTTTGTGATCGCTTAACTGATAGTCTGCTAAAGGGGTAAAGGGTAGTGGTTTCTCACTGTAATTTTATTTTAGTGTCCATAATCCACGAAGGGATGGAGAGAACCATTGGCCTTCTTGGAAAAAACGATGGGGGGGCAATTGGCGACGTCTTTTAAACAACCATCCTTTTTGAGAATATCATCTAACCAGGCGTTAAGAGCAGCCTCCTCTTCTGCTGTGTGTGGATACAAAGGGCAGTTGATGTTCACCAACTGTACCATTGTTCAGAATCCTAAGTCAAATTTCATGTAAGGGGAAGATGGTCCGCCTTCTCAGAGTCAAGAATACTTCAATAGCGCATCAATTCTTTAGGAAAACCAGATGGAAGACCCAAAGGAAAAACGAGGGAAGTAATGGAGCTGCGGCCTTGTGTTTTCTTGAAGGGTATTAACTAAGTTAGATTCTCCCTCCATTTGATCATTGGCAATTGACAAAAAATTTGACTCCAGATGAATCTTAACATGTTGCTGGCACCACCATCCAACCACCAAGAAAACGTAACCACCAAGTTTGGCATTGTGGAGAACCAATTGCAAAAAAATAAACCAATGTCCTGAGAAAGAAACTGGCTGACGGACTAGGTATGAGGTCTGGGAGGCTGAAAAACCAACCATCACTGAAGGACTACTATCCAGGTCAAGCTCCAATTGTTGGGCTAGTTCAACATTAATAAAATTGCTTGCAGCTCCGGTATCTATCAAAGCCACAAAGGAAACGTGATAGGACCTGACACTAATCTTCATGGGTAGTAAGTAAGAGAATTTCTCTTTATTAGTAGCTGTAGTTGAATTCAGTGATACCAAAGAGATGGTAGTAGAGTTTGGGGAAACCACTAGGTTCATAGTGGGAGTAAGCCCCTTCACAAATTGAATAGTCAGAACATACTGACATGGGCACAATAGCCACGGAAACTATGGGTGTGGATCGGAATTTTTGAGTGGTACCAGGATAACATGGCCAGAGTAACATTTCTTCACAACCTGGTTCAGCTGAAAAGATGGGACTATTTCTACGCCAATATCTATGAGAAAGGTTGAAATGGTTAGGAATAATGGTTGTTCAATTATGTCAGGCAAACAGCAAGGTAAATGTTATAAGCCTTCCAGGCTGATTGCTGAAGCACCCAAACAACAAACCAGAATGCCGGAGGCACTGCCGCTGGTACAAAGGTTATAGAACTAAGAAGGAGTTCCGCCAACAAGTGCATGTGAGTCATAATTGCGCATAGACACCTAGTGAAATACCAGATGAACATGGCCAAAAATCCTTAGGGGTGTTGGAATACCGGCAGAAAGGGCGGTTTAGTTTTCAACATAAAAACTAAAATTGGGAAAAAGATTTTTTTTGGAAAATAAAGGAAGAAAATAGACCAACAATTTTCTCAGTGCAAGGCAACTGATTATTAAGTGTCAATTGTGAGGAGCCCAAGCAGGGATTGGGTCCCTCAAATTCACCTAACCTGGCGAATTTTTTGGGAAATGGGACAGATAATCTCAAATAGAACTGACATCAAAGGATTTGGCGGCAGGCTGAGTCACTGTCAGTTTGACCTCAAACGCCTGAACCAAAGATTGACTGCATTTCCATCATTTAGTGTGACAGCATATATCCCGATGAGCCACAGGAAATCCCTAAGGCCACCCCACGTAGGGGTGGTCCCAATTGGTTAGAACGGGTTTAGGATGCCCAACTCGCCCATGCCCAGTTGCTGGGCCATTTATTTGGTCGAATGAGATTCTTTTGCCGCAACTCACGTTTTTCTAGATAAGGGTTTCAGTCTGTTGGTGATAATTTCTGAAGATACCATCTGCACATTGGGGATCATTACTGACAATTTTGAGAGGGGTTGGCATCAGCAATAATATTAGTGACTGAGTCAAAACTGTTCACAATTATGGCTGATAATTCAACATCTGTCCCTTTTTGAGTATGCATTTCCTGATCAGCAGGCTTAAATCCCATTGGTTTCAGAATCTTTGACTTTGATTTGGTGATATCATTGCAGGTTTCCTAAATCTGATAGATAAGTTTGGCTGAGGTAAGCGAGGGTACTGGGGGAGTAATTTATGGGGAAGGATGTTACTCAGCGCTCAACTACCACATGGGCGAGGTCACACTGGGTAATGAGGGGTACAGCCACTCTCTTCAGATCCTTTTTATTCAGTAATGGGAAGATTGCCCAATCTACGCACAGGGGACGTTCCATTGGACTTACACCAAGCCTTTCTCAAAAATCTTAAGTGGAGGAAGCCCAAGTTTAAATTAGAACAACTTTTGGAGGCTGGTCTATTAAAAACCTTCACACGCCCTTGGGCTTCGCCACTACCGTCTTTAAAAAAGAGAGATGGGAACCATCATGATGTGATAGATTATTGTTAACTGAATTAATTACTTAAAGGACAGCTATCCAATACCCAGGATTATTTCATTCAGATGCTGTCCATCTCGCAATTCTTCTCCAATAAAATTCTATCCAGTGAATATAATTAAAAGAAACCTTGATCAAGAGGACTAAGAAAGGTGGCCCATATCACTAAAGAGGGCCTTCTTAAACCAACTTTAATGCCGCAGGGGCTGTGCAAAGACCTTGATATGTTCCAACGAGCCATAGATGGCATCCTAGGTGACCAGAAAATGTCCTGTGACCTGGTATATTTAGATAATATTAACGTCTTTTTCTACACTTTTAACTCTCACCTTGACCGCCTACACCAAGTATTTGACTGATATGGTCAGCACCCTTAAAAGTTGAAGCCCTCAAAATGCACTTTTTTCAGAAAGAATTAGAGTTTCTATGGCATTTGGTAACCAATAAAGGTATCCAGCCACTGCCAGATAAAGTTATGAAAATGTACAAGGTGTCACCCTTAAAAAGTTTAAGAGTCATCAAAGTATTTTTGGAGATAGTCGGTTATTACCGCAAATTTATCCCTCATTTTGATGAACTTGCGGGGTCCTTGGTCTATCTATTACAGAAATACATGCCTTTACAATGGGATCAAACCGCAAGACCAATCCTTCAATGCCTTACAATTGACATTAACTAAATCTCTTGTGATAATACATACCAAATGTGATAAGCTTTTACTTCTTTTAAATGATGCCAGCAATGTTGCCATTAGTGCCATTATGGTGCATCATGACAACAATCAGACAGATCACCCAATCGCCTATTTTACCAAGAATCTAAAGCCAAGTGGAGCTATAGAACCACCAAGCGCTAGTGTTTAGCAGTAATCTTAGTCATTAAGCATTTCCATCCCTTCCTCTATGGGACACACTTTACTGTAATAAAATAAATCACGCCGCCCTTTGATGGTTATAACATATGTGTAACCTGATATCTGATCAGCCCAGTGGGCTTTACTCAAAAAATTATTATTTTACAATTGTTCATTGGCCCAGCGCCATTTACCAAAACACTGATGGTCTCTCTCATTTAAAAGTCTTGAATGTTTTATCCGCTGAAGAGGACCATTTATATGACTTCCTCTGTCACTCTAATTTAATTTCATTAGAAACCACTGAGATACAGAGTGCTTTTTAATGGATGGGGATCAATACTCAAATAGCTGATGGCATGCTCTAAAATTAGTAAATAAAAAGAGGCTCCCTTATGTCCACCCCTCTGATTGGACCGAGGTCGTTATGGAAGGGCATACTATTACTGGACATGGCGTGGTACAAAAATTCGTTTCTAGTTGAAGTCTCAATATTTTTAAAACAGAATGATCAGCTCAATACAAGATAGTTTGAATGCTTGTATTACCTATACTGCCATGATAGGCTACCCAAGGTTCCACCACCGAGTAGTTGCTCCTTTGACCCCTTTTCATATGGTAAGCATAAGCGTTATAGGTCCTCTACCTACAGGAGCTCATGGTCAACAATATATCAAACTGGCTGCGGATTAACTTACCACATGGATTGAAGCTGTATCCATTCCTACAGCCATTAACTGAGCAACCGCCTTATTTTTGTAACAGCAACTCATCACACAAAATGGTAGTTTAAAGGTGCTTCTATTTTGACAACAGCCTCAAGTTCACCTCAGAGGTGATCTAAGAACTAATGACCCTATTTGGCACTCATCAGGATTTTGAAGCACCCTATATATCCTCCACTAATGGGACTGTAGAAAGGGTAATGTCACTTTTATCTCAATTTTGAAAAATATGTTTTCCACCAAACCACTATATTGGAATCACTTTCTCCTGAGTTCCCTGCTTGCCTATAAGGTCAGCTATCACAGGGTAATAAAGATGTCCCCTTTAAGGAGCATTATGGCAGGGAACCCCTCCTGCCAACTAGTTTAAATCCCTTGCTAGCGTAAACAACTATAAAAACTTTTTATTATCACCCTACACGCCTTAATGGATGAGATATGACTGCAGTCCCTGGCCATGGATGATTTGGTGCATACCACGACCAAGAAGATGGGATGAAGCAATTTATGAGAGCCCTCTTTGCCAGTGTACTAACCAGGGGACTTAGTAATGTTCTATCACTTATGTCCCAGGGGAAGAACCAGCAAGCTGCGATGTCTTGGTATGGTCCACACAAAGTCCTGCATAAATGTAAATTATAATATTTGATAATCAGTGCTGATAAAGGTACTGTCATCACCAAAGTACATAGGCGACTTCTTAGTTCTTTTGTACCCCTCTGAAAGGACCTTGAGGGGCATTGTTGGATCTCACACTGTAGACAAAGGCATATTGAACTAAATTGAATCCAGTTTCATCTGTCTACCAATGATCCAATTCCTGACTCTAGGTTGATAAAGGCATCCACCCCTTATTCGTCTGACAGTATAAGAGGAGATCAGATGCTACTAAAACCAGGGGTACAAAGAAGCCTCTTTAATGATTGTGGAAGACTACTGTGAGAAAAAGGAAGACGTCTCATCACGCGTCTTTTCCTGAAGTCCAAGGAGATCCCAATTGTTGGCCCACTATGGAATTCCCCATGCGCGGGAAACCCTATTACCCTATAAATATCCTAAGATTCAAATAAATGAGTTATTTTTCACAATTATATTTTTCTAATAAGATTCCTATTTTTAGAATTTTTATGAGTTTATTCACTAAGTCTTGATCATCATGGTGGTTTTGGCCACTTGCTATGCTTACTAAGTATAATCACATTTGACTCAAAGCCGCTTCAAAGCCTGCCCTTCGCCAATCTCTTCTATAGAAGTGCTGACTATTATCTCTTTAGTACTCTACTTAGGTGACATCAGGATATTACTGTTAACTTTGAGCTGAATGTTGGCCAACTCATCAGCTAACTCATTTTAATATCTTATAGGATGATTCTTTTTGTCTGCATCCATGAATAATGCTAACAAGCTTGACAATATGGCTATTTATTCAGAGATTTCTAAAAGGTGGCATGCCAATAGTCTTGCGATAAATTAATCAGTAAGCAAACAAGGTTGTTGGCAGCAATAAATACTAAATGGAAATATGGTTGGGTGCAATTTTATTGGGGAAGAAGTTGGAGTCCAACTAAATCATTCTATGCTTTTAATTCTTAAGGAAATAAAGTGTGGCGAACTGCTGTAAGACTCCCACTAGATCTACTCTATCTATCACGACGTCTGATAAAAGCAACATATATTATCAGAAAGTGTACTTATGGACATCAATATCAGGTAAAAACTTGGTGATATGAGAATAATACAGTGACTCTATATCTTAATGTCCTGACCACAATACTTTTTATTCACTTTGTGAAGTGATCTATAGAACAATTAAAAATTTATTTTTACTGGATGACTATGGAAAGGCTTACATCATTAATGGAGACATTGTAAAATGGTGCAGTAGGAGTGATGGCTAGATTCTGAACTTCTTTAGAATTTCTTTATAATTAGCAGATCAAATGTAGAGTTTTAATGCCTGACTGATATCATACAATATTGCTTTCCAGTAGAACGCTTTTTGTAAGGTTCCTGTCCACAGCCATTAAGTTATACAGAACAGTACATCTTTTGGTCTAAAAAGTAGTAACCTATGAGCTTTACAACTAGCCAAGATTGAGGACCTGGGACATACCCTTGATGAGCAATAGGTGGCCACTGTCACACCTGGTTTAGCTTTCCACATTAATTACAGTTAGATAACCTAAACCCTTTATTATAATATAGCTAGCTGAATAGTATATAGTTAAAATTTAAAGAGATAAGGAGTAATATGAGGTAATCAATGGTAAGATGTTAAAAGGGGTGCCTCAGAATTAATGAGTAAGCAGTCAAAGGTCAAACAAGGCACCCCAGTGTGAACAATATAAATTGAGAGGCACCACCTACTTGAATGATTTTACACACAAGGACTCTAGTCAAATATTTTTTTGGTTAGAACAGTTTATAAAGGGCCTACAAATTGAAAGCTGAATGACGATTTCATTAAAGCCTATTATGAAGGCCAAAAAGAGCATTAAAGCACCAAGTGATATCATTAGATCATCCCTTGCACCTAGATACTAGGCGCTTAAAGTTAGTAACTTTTTATAATTTCTCAATTTTTCCCCTCCAAATGTACATGTAAACCCAGTTCCCTGCCAGTAGTATGGTGCAGGGTTGTTTTGATATGTACCTGATTAAATATAGTTCTCTACTTTTTCATTTTTAGCCCTATACGTGATTCCATATCCCAATATAATCACGCCTAGGCCTTTGGAGGGGTAACACTCATATGCATTAGTGGTTGTGTTAGCCATATGCTTAATAGCCCTGTGTAACTACCATTAGCGGTGGTACTTTTATAATCTTAATAAAGAAATCATATACCAAGAACCCCAACATAGACAATTTCCCTCATATCAAGATTATGATACCAACAACTATGGATTGAACAATAAAAAGTTTAAGGATACTATGAAGAAGTGTTGATGGTGGATCAAGATCCCAGAATGATTTGAAAAAACCATTTTTTAAATGCCATTGAATACCTCTTAAGCACAAATTAGTAGAGATATTACATTTCTTACCAAATTAGAGACAATTACTACCATTTAATGCATGTGCAACCCTTTAGAAAAGTGACACCACGGCTCCCTTATGAGAAACGTGGTCTCAGTTGCTTCTGGTTAAGGTTAAGTTTGGTTAGGGAAAAATTTATATTAAAATACTCTTAATATCCTTTTACCCATGGTCATATTACTTTACAATTAGAATGGCGGTGCCTTGTGGCCTTTTGATGCTATTGTGGGTACTCATGTATCACCAATGGGAGCTAAGTATAAAATTGTTACATGTTTATGACACAATAGTCCTAGTATGTTGACTGCCGCGGTCATGCCATTGGTTCAAGGTCCTCTAATTTTATGCGGGTACACCAAACGGAGCTTATTTGGCTTTTTGCGTGTACTCTTGATGTGGTGGTATTGAGTCACCCTGATTAACAATATTATACAAGTTATCCTTTCCCACATTGTCCAACCAGTATCAACTTCTTCAAGAAACATGCTTTCAATGTAACTGTAATTGGGGCCAAGTATTGTCCCTCAGATATAGTTGACAAGCAAATGATGAGAGACATAGCCAAGCTAAACTAAGTGCAATTCTAGTTGTTAAAATTAAAACTTCAGAGGATCAACAGTCGTTGCTTTTTGACGCCTTGCAAGGAGAAGCCAAGAATCGGAAATAGACTTTGCTATAAAAGAATTCCCACTTAGAAGAAAATACCCCCTCATTATTCACTATCATGTAGTTAATGGTCGATACATGCGCATCTGGATCTCAAAAGTTATCCTGTTAAGCTATAAAGCATTAAATTATACCTTGGATGATAATATCAATGTCTTTCAACAGTTAGTAAACTTTTTATATTAACAGAGGACTTTGAAATTACTTCTTTTTTCGCCTCCCTCAATCAATAGAGGCTCTCATAACACATTCACAAAGTTCCTGATACTTTGGAGGCTGCTTATAGAATGGTACTTAAAATTGCAGCACATGTTATGTATTAATGGGAAAAGAAGTATAAACTACAGAAGTTATATCAATGGTTTAGCAAACATGTAGATACTCCAGTCAATGAAGTTATGCTTATAATGATTAACAATTAGGGCATAAACACCGATGATGAAGAGACAGTACAGATACCCATAATGAGAACAGCTCTGAACCTGATTTAACATTGTAAAAAATTCACATATGGATGGCATTAGCCATGCGTTGCTAACTATTTCTTTAAGCCCAACCCATGCAGCAAACAATGTAGTGTACAAAATTTTTGGTTCAACAGCTTTAACCAAGGTTTAGTTATGTAAAACCTGGAAGTTGAGACTAGATCATTGTTTCTTTAATTGTATATACTGACTTACAGTAACATGTCAGTGGGATTTTTAAGTTCAGCACAAACCACAGGACTCAAAAGTTACTTTACCTCAAAGGGATACTTCCAAAGAACCCCTAGGCACTATAATGGTCCCTATAGATCCTGAAGCTCCAACAGTGTCCGCCTATCAGCTCTCAATGATGGATTAGATCAAAATAATATCTTAAAATTTCATTCAACAAATATTTGTTGCATGTACGCTCCTTTCTAGACCCATTAGATCAGGGTTCAGCAACATCTTCTTAAGCATGCGCCGCAGCAATGTTAACGCAATCTCTTAAAAATAAAATCATAAAGTGGCTTAAACTCCTAAAACAAGCTATATTTTGTGTTATAATAGAGAACTAAATAGATACTCTCGCGCTTTATTAATTATTTGCTGTGAATGTCACAGTTGGCGCTTGCATAGTATTGGTAAATGCCTTTGTGGACACTGGGGCCTTAGCAACTTTACCAATCTTAATATGGCACAGGGTTTTGATCTGGACGTCACAAAAGGTTCACTGGTCATGAGAGCCTCTCTTGTTACAAATTTTGCAATCGCTTTGAAACCTCTCATGCTTCGTTATGCACAAACATGGGTTTGTAGCTAACTTTATGTCCATACATAACCTATTATACAACATGACCTTAGGGGTGGATGGTTGCGTCAAACGTCATTAATTATTGAACTAGAGCTAAACATTCTAGCTTTTACCTCTTACAATCATGATTGCATGATCCCTCTACTCCCTAATCTGGATATGTGGAAAAATGTGGTAGCAATGGTGGAGTACTTCTCCTCTAAAGCTGTTTCTGACCTTCCAACTATACCTCAAATAACTTGAAAAGTATAAGGGGCTCTTTGTTGTACGTGGCACTAATTGTTGTCACAACACCCTAATTTGAGTTAGACTTTTGCTTAAGGTTTGATCATAAAGATAAGCTGCCCACTATACCAGTACATAGCTATGAAACATTAAGCTTTAAAGGATTGACAATATGGCCAAAAGGTGGTTGATTAAGAAGGACACCAATATCGTCACCATTTGTGTTTGCTCAAAAACATGATGGCGCTTTATGGCCATGCATGGATCACAGAATTTTAATAATGTCATAGTTCCTGATCCTTGACCCCTTCCATTTAAAGCATCAATCTCTCAAGTCATTGTCATATCAAGGTCTTCTCCAAACGTGACCTAGTTAACGCCTTCCACCAAGTACTAGTGAAAGAAGGCCAGAAGTGGCTACTGCCATTCACATATAACATGGCATTTACTATTTCTAGAACTATTTACTTAAAAACCCTACGCCATGTTCCAGAGGTTGATAGATCATGCCTTAGGTGATCTATGGTTTACATGCGCAGTGGCATACATTGACAACTTATCAATGTACTCTACAAATGCTGAGCATCATGAGAAATAATGGTGGTAGCTACCACTCTGAAAAAGGCTGGCATATTTAAAAAGGCAACAAAGTTCAGGTTTTAAAATGAAGTCCAGTTCTTTAGAAGTCTCATTAAGGATGGTCATGATATTGCTCCCTCAGAGTTAGATGTCATTCAATAATGGTCATCTTAAAATACCCAGAAGCAGCTATTCAGTTTTTTAGTATTGGTCATCTTCTTAGAGAAATTCTCATCTGTAATCTTTAAACTCACTTCGCCCTGAACCCATTAAAAGCAAGGACGCATTGTTCATCTAGATGCCTAAGTGCCAACAGGCTTTGAAGACAACAAACAAGTTCTTACTACCGCACCTATTTAGTGTTATGCAGATAAAGAAAAGCCTTTATTGTGGTGTGTGGTGCTTTAGGGATGGAAGTGGGAACCGTCTTATTACAAAAGCAAAATGTACAAGAACACCAGTTGGCATATTATTCAGTTGTGCTTAATAAAACAGAGTTCTCATGTGCCATCTATGATAAAGAGTTGAATGTCGTTGCTTGGTCATTTATTCACTGAAGTTCCATACTACAGGGCCAAGCACACCGTAATGTTGCTCACAGATCATCAATCACTCATGTACTACCATAAACAACAGAGGTTGGTACTCAGGAAAACTAAGACTAACCGAGACCTCTTAAACTTCAACTTTAACTTCAATTACAAGTTTGTTAAGGGTTAATCCATAAATTACTAAACATACTAAGCCAAGGTCCCTCCTTAGGTCCCAAACTGATTTAGGATGATAAATTTAAATAGGTGTTCATCATTAAGAAAACATTGACAAAACTACCTATTGCTATAGCTGAAGCTGCTTTCTCATCATATCGCTCCAAACCTACCCCATATCGATTAAAATTTCTGATGTCCTTAAAGTTATTACCAAAACTCAAGAAGACTAACTCACACAAAACTAAAACAAATTTCGATGACACCAAAGTCTTTTTCCTTGATGCAGTTTTGAGCGCATAAACCTATGACTCAAAAGATCATGACCTTTGGCAAATTTGATATTGGTAAAGCCACATCTGGATGGCAAAACCCAAAAGGATAAGGTATATACTTCCACAATTTAATGTAAGTACCTTCTGCCTGCGTTACTGAGTCATGGATGAACATCATGATCCACCCACCATGGGTCACACAGGTGTGATAAAATGTTCCAACTTGATCAAGTAAAGATTATGGCTAGTGTGGAACTATAAAGGATGTCCTCACATGAGTAGACTGTTGTTTTACATGTGCTCATACAATATTACCAAATGGTTTTATTGGCCTCCTGCACCCTTTCCAAAAAGCATAAGGTCTGTGGACATGCTTTTGGTGGACTTCATTGTACCTTGCTAATGATATAAGGATTTAATGGGATCATAGTGGTAGTAGATCGTTTTACAATGTACGCCATATTTATCCCTTGTTTGATGTACATGTTGGCAAAGACATGGCGCAGTTAACTGACATATGCCTTCTTTCTGTTTGGAGTACCACATGAAGTAATTGGTGACCAAGGGCCACAGTTCACTAAAGATTCTAGGAGGCTCTGTTTGGTATATTAAAGATTATATCCGGTATGCCATTGGCCTACAACCCACAATATGACAGTCAGAATGAAAGAACAAAATTATTACTAAGCAGTAACTTTGGCGTTATTCTAGAAGGATAAAGGTCACATGGGCATCTGAACTTCCATCCTTCTTAGTTTTTCTATAGATTTTCACTACCCTTGTCAACAGGGATGTACAAATATGCTAGGTCATGACAAAATCCCATTTTCACCATTAGTGTTAGGTTTAGAGTGAGACAATAGAGAACTGGACCGTAGGTTCAGATGCCTGAACACCCATAACAGCAGCTACAGACTTCAAGGAAAAGCTCTACTTTACAGATTAACTCATGATAAGTAAGGGATGGGTTATGGGTGTCATGGTATGGTGAAAGTGAAGTTGAAGGATGCTCAGATTGTGTAGAATACTATTCATTAAAGGTTGAACAGAATTTCCACCATAGTTTCTCCCCCAATTGGAGCTATTAGGTAAACTTTTTTTTCAAAGCATAATTTTTACCATTACACTATCAGCTGTTTTTAATGTAAAATTTTATAAACTAGTTTTTAATAAAAGTCCAATAGGTAATAAGTAAAAGAATAACCCAACACCTTACCACAAGAAGGATGCTAAATTTTAGGGTTAGCAATTGGGAGATGGACTTAGATAAAAAATGATATCCAGAATTTGAATTATTGCTATTCTCAATAGATTCAAATGTGTTTTTGAATGACATAATTTGATATTACATAATAATAAACTTTTTTTGACTGCACTTTTTTAGTAAGTCAATCCCTGCTTTAACCTCATTCACTTTGACACCATCCAGAATCATAATTTCATTTGATCTAGTAATTACTTTTCTTATCTGACTTAAGGCTAATAAGGGTTTATCTAATATAAGATTTCCCTCTGAAATATCCCAGGTTAATATTTTTCCAACCAAGTATGATCCTAGCTGAGCCCTTTGTTTGAAAGGGGAGTTTTCAAATGTAGTACTACTTTTAAAGAAATGTATAAATTAAAAACAGAGCTATCTGGTTCTCTAACCATACTTCTCTGCTCAATCAGAAATAATAAAAGGTTTTGTTTGGTAGCTAGGTGTAAGATGGAAAACAAAGCAAGTTGGGCAGCATATACCCAACGCTCATCTAAACTATGTCCCAAATCCCCAAAATTTCAGTGGCAACGCCTTAAGGGTTGTTGTACTTCTTCCTGTTAAAGTAGTGCAAAAGCTCTATCCATCTTTTATTTAAAGTTTGGACCTTACATTTGTTGAAAAGCGGTCACTACACAGTTCTACAAGGATTTATTCCATATATAATATAGATTTTTATATGATGAAAGGAAGAGATATATGAACTGGCAACAGTTCAGGCGTTATTAGACCTTTTTTCAATCAAAACATATAAGCTCCTCCGTCCTATAATATGATTTTAAACAATATTAGTAATAACTAGTAAAACAATAACAAGGTAACTTTACTAAGGATATAATCTTCATATATATAGGTCACTAATGATAATTTAAAGCCTATCTATAAGAATTATTATCATCAGTTAAAAGAGAGTAATTTTACTAATATTCATTGACATGCAGCCTTTGACATGTTAAAAATTAAGGTCGGTCAACCTTGGGACAGTATACCACACCGAGAATTTTTCTAGCCAGTACAGGTTTTAAAATTGAAATCTGCACTAGGGTGGAAGCAGTTTTACCTGCCAAGCTAACCACCCTTAGCCTTTGACATGTTATTGGTCAGAACTTTTATCTGCTCAATTCCCAAGTGTAGCAAATGTGCCCTTTCATCTAGCAAACTAATGTATTGAAGGTAATTTTTAATAGCTCACTGCAGTTTTATTATCAAATGAATTACAATTGGTAATTTAGAGCTCCCTTCCAGGATCCTAAAAGTCAAAAGTACCAAGAATCATATCAGGAATCATAACCCAATAAATTATTAGTATCAGAACATGTTGGGAAAAGCATAACCTAGTTAAAGTCCCAACACATCTTCCACTTAACCAGATTACTTTCTTCCAACACATATACTAATGAAAATTCCTTTGCACGCTCCCTTCTTCCTAGAGGTGGCTGATACTCAATGGCAGTATATGTTTCCAAAACATAAAACAAGGGAGGAATGATAGGCAGCATTTATAGGTGATAAAAGGATTGCAGAGCTGCAAAGAAATTTGTTCAGCAACCATTTTTGAGGAACTTGATGGTTTTATGCCAGACCTTTTATTAGGCAGGCGTTCTAAAGTTAGTACAATTATATATATGATTATAGCAAAAGCAATCACAAAATTTTGATAATCAATTGCATGCCCTTAGAAATTTTAGCATTCGCCCTTTTCATTATATGACCATTGGGGAGGTCCTTAATTTTGTAAACATCTAATATCAACTTATTGATGACATCAAATGGTCCAACTAAGAGATTATATAACCTATTCAACCGTCTGAAGCCATGGGTGTTGCAATAATCGACCCTAACACCAGTCTCAAAAGTAGATAGGGCTGCCGCCTCAAATCTCTATATTATTTAGCCTTGAGTTTATTTTTGAGAGTAAAAGCATAAGCTGAATACTGGAGCACTATCAGAAATTTTAATCATACTCATAAAATAATGTAGAGGCATCATTGACAGACTTGGCTCAAGCGCAAAAGATAAAATTGGGGGCAAAATAGCTTATCACCATAAAGCAATTCAGAGGGGATTTACTCATTGACAATTGATAACTTAAATTATATGCCAAATCTGACTCCAACAACTATGTCACCAAGCTGGAAGGTTTCTCAGCAAAAAACTTCTTTAAGGTAGCATCCTGAGTATATCTACCCTTTTATATCCATTAGTTTCTGGATGATAAAGTGCAGTCAGTACTCCTTTTATTCCCATTAACTTGTTTGGTTTCATAATGACGTTCAGGATAAAGTTGCTGCTATTAACAGATTAGTTAACCTTATGGCAACCATGTCAATAAATCACCTGCTATATTTTAAACTTGGAGTACTTCTGGCATCTATTTTTATATAGCACGCATCTCTACCCAATGAGTCAAATTGTTAATAGCTAACATGACATATTAGCTCTTCTCAGTACTCATGACTTAAGGCCCAACTATTTTGATGGATACAGTATCCCATGTGAACTCAGGCTCAATTAGATGGAAGGTAGTGGATTTCTTAAAAGTCTTGTATGACTGACACATTAAACAACAAGCAAAATTCCTGCAACGTCTAAATTAAGGGAATACATTAGTACTAACATTGCAACTGCTTACAATTTTCTGCAGGCCTCCATGTCCAGTTAAACTTTGAGCTGCTATGATAATTGTAGTAAGCTTGGATGGCTAAGGAAGCATCAGAGATTTTTTCACAACAATCTTATACAACTGACCTTTAGTGATATTAGTGTTTTACATCACTTTGTTTGATGTTTGCTAAATCTTTGATGGCTGGTCCCCAAAATCCAACTAAGCATCTTCTCATGCAAAGCATATGCTTACTATGCAACACCAAAACGGTTGTAACTGAGATAACTCATCTTCATTTTGATGCATGGTACCTTCTTGATGCACAATCTCATAGTTATACAATTGTATCTTTAAAGCCCATTGGGCCAATCTCTCTTAAGGCTCCTTCAAGTTATGCAGCTACCTCAGAGAGAGGAATGGTCTGTCACCAAAGTAAAAATGGAGATCATGGATATATACTTTGAACCGCTTACAAGTATATATACCACAAGGCATTCCCACTTGATCATTGTACAGTTTCGCTCTTTCTTACTCAGAGTACAGCTCTCATAGCTACAGAGTGTTGATTACCAAATTTATCCACTTGGCTCAACATGGCACTAAATGCCATCAAGGAAGCAAAAGTTTGAATAACGAATGGCCACTCAGAATTGAATTTTGTGAATTTTGGTTCCATCATCAAATATATTATTAGAGCTTTGAAGAAGTCCTGGGCTTCCTTGATGCATAAAGAGCCTTTCTTAAAATCATTTTATAGCTGAAAAAGTTGCATGTAATGAAATTAAAGTTCTTAATCAACTTGGAAATAATTGCTGCTCATTTCTAAAAAATACTTGCACATCTTAAACACTCTTTGGTTGAGACATGGTCCAAATTGCCTCAACTTTAAGTTTTTGAGGGTGTAGTCCATTAGAGTTGGAAAAATAACCCAAGTACTTAATATTCCTTTCTGATAAAATTAATATTTCCAAAGGTTTACTTCATTTTGCTGCCAATAGTTTTTGAAAACTTCTTTAAGTGTTTAAGGTAATCTGTAAAAGTGTGACTGAAAACATTACATTATTTAAGTAGACAAGAACGCAAAACAGCTTCAGATCATCTACTACAGTATCCATTGCTCATTGAAATGTTGCTGGCGCATTGCAAAAACATTGAGGCATCCGCATCAGCTAATATAATTCATGGCCAGTAACAATTTCACTTTTTCTTGGTCCTCCTTAAGTAGGCAAATTTGCCAGTACCTGGATATTAGATACATTGCCAAAAATTGAGCCCCTTCTAAGCAATCAAAAGCATAGTTGATCTGCAGAATTGGGTGTCAGGATTCCAGCCCAAATGGGAGATTTGAACGAGGTTGGTGACGGGAATAGAACCTGTCTCAGCCAAATAGCTAGGCCCTTATTAGGGGCAATCCCTGATGTCATTCCAAACCCTAGTATTAGGGTTCAAACCCTATCTATGAGGTAAGCAAATCTTATTGGAACAAAATGATAAACCTACCATTAAATCCCTGAATAGTTATGCGTCTAGATCTTAGCTTGAGGATTTACTAAACAAAACTCCCTTATAACAATGCTTGGACTAAAATAAACCTGACACGCTTTCTTATTTTCACATATTTTAAGTTAAAATTAGATATATATTTATTTGGAATTGACCATCCAGACAAAGTATCTGGAAAAGACTTCTCAACCAAGAGAAGAAAAAACAGGTAATCCAGCACCCTGAAACTTCAGGTCCCCTGATCAAAAATATTAATGGATAAGTGATAACTTCCCCATAATCCTGAAAAAACTGGTGCTTCCTGCAAGGTACACCCTGAGTTCATGTTGAAATACAATTAAAAACCTAAATATGAACAATAAAATCTGGCATCTGATCTCATTTTAGATCAGGAACGTCTTAAACTCTTGGTTAATTTACCTACCATGATGCGTGGGATAGAGCAACAAATTCTCACCCTTGAGCAATACCAACTCAAACTTTGAGATGTGACTACTGAGCTTTAAAGCGAAATTCAGCAGTTGTACCCTCTTGTTGCCATCAAATTGGCTCTTTGTGCTGCCCACAATTGGGTGGACTCAATAATTGAGGGTAAACACCTTACAAAATAAAGTGGATGCCCTCCATCCTAACGAAACATTCAGCAATAACAGTTACTCTTTAGGTGAAAATGGCCACCCTATGTCAATAAACGTTGTTCAACCATTAACTCCCCCATTGGCATATACAAACCATCATTCAAATAGAAGTATGTCTCAGGTTAAGGGAGCATCTTCTCTTTCTTATTTTGTCATGAAAATGCTTTGGAAGGAGCCACTGACACTCAGCGACTTAAACACTTGACTAACTGTCTTAACTGTATAGCTCAAAACATTATGGTCCCCCATCTGATGCATTGCCATACTTGGACTGATGCCAAGACTGCTTTGGTTTGGGAATCTTGGAGTGACTTTACCTTAACCAACCAAAAACAAACTTTTGTGGGTATCAACCTTAATTGGGGGGAAACTATCAGCGAATTCGCCCTCCATTTTTACTATGAATCACAAACTCTGGTTGCAGGGAATGTCTTACATTAGATGATGCCATCACTGCTACATTTTTGGTATTTAAAAATATGCCTGATATCTTACTTTATCTTAAAGCGGGAAGTATAACCTAACTTATCTCCTTCATATTAAAGAGGCTGTTTTAAAAATTCTGGCCAACTACATAAACCCATCAGGACACCTCGTTTTAACACCAATAACCTTTAATCCAAAGTATTGGCTGTTATACCCCCAATTCGTCTACACCTGAATTATACTACACTCATTGCAGAAGAAGCAACCACACTGTATCTAACTGCCGCATCCTTCAAAATTAGTCAGTAAAAGATCAGTCAGTATAGGGAAAGAGACTCCCTATGCTGACAGAAAACAAGTGCCTCAAGACTCTTGTTCTAGTACTATCTGTATCCCCAGTACTTCCAGTTTTTTGTGCTATCTTCTCCATCAGAAGTTGAAGTCCCTATGTATATACAAAAAAATAAAAACCTCCAGCTTTCTTACTTCTATGTTGGTCAGCTACCCAAACAAATTCTTGTGGCCAGCTATTCTATAGAAAGCCGATCCTTGGAAAATAAAACTTTTAAATGCATTGAACAACCCCAAACTTGGCCATAGCAGAATCCTCCGCTTGCTTCAATGAAAATCCCTAATGACAGTCTATTATCTATAAACTCCCAGTTTGGAACTTTGGTGTTTAAAGTCAAAGTATTAGTCCATAAAGTTAAAGTCCTTGTGATAGTTGACACTGGTTCTCCAGTTAACGTTATTTCCTCATGTCTTATCCAAAAGATAAAAATGGCTCCAGACTAGATTCATGAAGCTGAATATGGGACGGCAGGTAGTAACTCTATTAAGGCGATAGGAGCATATTCTGCTTTTCCCCTTCATTTTGGGAAGTTATTAATTACTGCCCCAGTGTTGAGCTAGAAAACAATAACTTTGAGTTGCTTATTGGGGTCCAACTGATGCGGGTGTTTTACTGCATCATTAACAACAAGCAAAAAGCCTATACCTACTAGGGTGTCAGATTCCACTAATATTCAAACTCCCCATCAAAATAAAGGAGCCCCTAAAACATGGGCATAATTACTCAAATACCCATCCTCCATTTGCAAAATTGAGTAGTCTTAGGGGAAAAATAAGTTACCCCCAGAGGCTGTGGATGCTGAAGAGGGGATCCCTCTGAATTCCCCTCATCATATCACAATACCCTCTGGCTCACAAGTTATTGTGAATATGGGGATCATAATTCTCAACCCTCCTAACCAAGTTTTGGAGCTAAGTGGCAACTAAACCCTTCCATCAAAGAAGCGTTGAACTGCCCCAGGATTTTGGATCCTGCTTATGGAAAATATATATCTATTCTATTAATGAACTTAACAACTGAACCATCAAAGTCCCTCAGTATGCCCCTATTGCTTACGTAAAACTATGCCTATCACAAGTATTGCCAGTGTGAGTTATTTTGGCTCATTAAAAATTTTAGGGTTTGATCCTCTACCCACCATGGCTCTGGTTTAGAATAGAATTGGTGACAATCTCACCACTAATGAGCGACAGAACGTCAAAGACCTCCTTGAGGAGTATTGTGATATATTTTACTCAGTCCCAAGAGATTATAGAAAAATGACCGGGGTGATTCACCAAATTGAGACTGAGGCTCACCCTCCATTTAAATCTTGGCCATACAGAAAACCTAAAGTTGAGGAAGCTCAAGTGGCCCTAGAGCTAAAGAAACTGTTGGAATACAGGTTAATAGTGCCTTCCAAAAGTCCATGGGCTTTCCCACTTCTATTAATTTAAAAGAAGGATGGTGGTCACCATGTTGTCATGGATTATCGCCGCCTCAATATAATAATCAGAAAAGGCAGCTATCCATTGCTGCGTATAGATGACTCCTTATGCTTGATGTCATGTTCCCACTATTTTTTTTCTATGAATCAAGCCAGCAGGTACTGGCAAATTGATTTATCACTGTAGGATCAGGAAAAATGTGCCCTCATCTCAAGTGAAGGATTATTTGATCCCACTCAACTGCCGCAGGGGTTATGTAACGCCCCTGCTACCTTCCAACGCGCCATGGACGGACTTTTAGGTGATTTAAAACGTTCTTGTGTGTTGGTTTATCTTGACAATATTACCGTTTTTTGAGAACCTTTATCAAACACATAGATCATCTCAGACAAGTTTTCCAGCGGTTAAGACAAGCCTTAATAAAACTAAAGCCATAAAAATGATCCTTCTTTCGGGATGAAGTGGATTTTTTAGGCCATAAGGTAGGTAAACCTGTAATATTCCCGAGAGATGATAAGGTCCTAGTCATTTTCAACATATACTCCCTAAATCCCTACAAGACGTACAAGTTTTCTTAGGGATGGTGAGATATTATCGCCAGTTCATACCACATTTTGCCAACATCTCTGAGCCTCTTGTATATTTATTAAAGAAAGGGATACCCTTCCAGTGGAAAGAAGAGCAACAGCAAGCCTTTGACCTATTATTCATCTCTCTCTCCCACTCTCCAGTACTTGTACATCCCAACTTTAATAAATTATTTCTTCTTTTTACTGATGCTAGTGATATAGCCATTGGAGCCATCCTATAGCAGAATGACAAAAACTTGGTAGATCATCCTATCAGCTAATATAGCAAAACTCTAACCAGAGCTGAACGCAACTATAGCATTACAGAAAGTGCATGATTGGCAGTATTATTGGATATTTTGAATTTCTGACCTTATCTATATGATAAATTTTCATTATAATTTCTGGCCATTCTTCCCTGAAATGGCTACAGCAAGTGAAGGACTATGACGGAAGGTTAGCCCAATTGGCATTAAAACTTCAAAACTATGTCTTTTCCATCATCCATCGACCAGGGCCATACACCAAAATGAAGATTGTCTATCTTGGCTGCCCATATTAACTTTAACTGCCCCTGAGGAGGATCGACTTTATGACCTCCCAGCTCAACTGCATTTATGAAAAGATGAATACCTGACCTTTCAAAAGGAATTAGCAAAAAATCGGTGGGTCTTCAAGTCAAAAATGGCCAACTGTGCAAACTTGTGTCCCAAAAATGGGTGCCCTATGTATGACCTTCAGAGTGAACTGAAGTCATATTGGAGGGAAATTGGCAAGTCAGACATGGAGGAGTTCAGAAAACTTATCAGTGGCACAAGACTCAATGTTATTGTGAAGGAATTTTTGTTACAATCAAAGATATATTGGAGTCCTGCCTGGTATGCCAAAGTCAATCTGGACCTAATCCCCAGTCACAGCATTTAGCAGTTCCACCCTGTGAACCCTTCCATACAATTAGTATTGATGTTGTGGGACCTCTCCCTTGAGCCTCCAATGGTCACCAATTCCTTCTCCTGGCCTTGGATCATCTAACTAAGTGGATTGAAGCTATATTGCTACCTTCCGCTTCAGCAAAAGCTACCTCCACCTTCTTATATTATTACATTATCACCTAGCATGAGTGCCCTCACATAATACTCTCTGATAATGGGCAAAATTTCCACTCAATGCTGTTGAAGGCTAGCTGACCTGATGGGAACCACACAGGTATTTTTCACTTCCTACCATCCTGCCACAATGGAATGGTGGAGAGGGTAAATAGTACCCTAAGGCCAATCTTCAGAAAATGACACGACTGACCCTCTGCACATGCCCCAATATTTGCCTAATGCAATTCTAGCCTATCAAATAAGCTACCATTAATCATTGAGATGCAAACTTTCCAGGCTTTGTATGGACAAAATCCCCAGTTGCCCTCCAGAGTGCAGTTTATGTTAGATCAGGCATCCCCTGACACCCTAGAAGTTACTATGCAAAGCATTGCCAATGAAATCATCTGACTCCAGGCTCTAGCTTCTGAGAACTTATTAGCTACCGCCAAAAGAAACTAACCAGTTTAATGATAAGCATGACCCCCTCACCTTCCAACTGGGTGACTTAATTCTCTTCTACCATAATCGGCCTGGAGGTCATAACCATAAATTGGAAACCAGCTGGTCAGGGCCTTACAAGGTATATATAATGGGGCAATGAACACTCAATTGTAGAGGTTGTTCATGGTACAGTAGTAAACCGCATCCATAGTCATTTTTTCCATCCGTTTCCCCCTACGCTAATATCTAGAGGGGGCGTTGCTATGATTCCAACATGAATGGGAAAATGAATGAGGTTGCTGACAGGAATAGAACCTGAGTCAGCAAATAGCTAAGCCCTTATTAGGGGCAATCCCTGATGTCATTCCAAACCCTAGTATTAGGGTTCAAACCCTATCTATGAGGTGAGCAAATCCTATTGCTATGAGTTGATGAACCTACCACCAAATCCCCAAATTGTTATGCGTCTAGATCTTAGCTTGGGGATTTACTAAATAAAACTCCCTTATAACGATTCTTGGACAAAAATAAACTTTACGCTTTATCCTCTTTTCACCTATTTTAGGTTAAGATTAAGTATATATTTATTTGGAATTGCCATCAAGACAAAGTATCTGGAAAAAGACTCTCGACCAAGAGAAGCAAAAACAGGTAATATAGCACCCTGAAACTTTAGGTCCCATGGCCAAAAAATATTAAGGGATATATGATAACTCCTGTATGTCCTGATATTTGTTATGAGTTCTTTATTAGTTATTTTATTTAGCTGATGGTAATCTATTGTAATACACTTAGATCCATAATTCTTTTCAACAATAAGCTTTTGGACTCTATCAAAGGTTTAAGATGGGACCAACAACCCATTATTGAGTAGCTTAGAAAATTTTTTGGCAACTATGGCCTCACTTTCCTATAAGCTTATAGTTGATTTCATACAGATTGGAAGTTGATCCACAACATTGACCTTATGAATTATACCTTTGGTGCAACCAAGGTCATAATTGTCTTGCGTGAGCACCCCATAATATGTTAAAATTAAAGTAATAACATAATCCTTTTGTTCCTCCAAAATCCCCGTCAGTTTATCCTGACTAAACATTGCAAGATTGCTTGTGATTTTGGGTCATTGAGTAATCCTATTTTGTTTAACTGACCAAAGGCATGTAAGGACAAAAGTTCCATAGTAGGAACTAAATGAGTGAATGCCAATAACTTTTTTCCTATCAATATTTTCCTGTCCAATAGGTTAGCGACCAGGGCCTTAATTTCTCCTTTACTGGGGATCAAAAAACCTGGCGCAACATGAGATTCAGCTCTACTTTTCTGTCATGGTGCATATAATTTTCATACATATATTTAAAAATCTCCAAAGTAAGGCTGGTTCCTAAGACGCACTGCTCATTAGAATTAACATTTATCTGCCTTCACGCCCTCAAGAAAATCTTCCAACATTATATAGCTTGAACTGACAGCTTTTAACGTTTACCAATCTAACAGTACTTTGCTGAAATGATTACATACACATATTCTATACTGATATGTTTTTCTTATATGGGTTGGATTCCATTTCCATTTATAAAGCAGCGGCATGGTTTGCTTAAAAAATTTAAGCGTATTTTCTTGAAAATCTCATTGAAACCCATATTGTCTCTTAAAAATTGGTCCATTTAAAAATCTCATAACTCTAATTAAGCAGATCTATTGTCGGAGCAGTGTCAAGGAGTGAGTCAAACTTTATAGGAAAGGCGCTATATGCTCCCCAGGAAGTAATGGTATGCAAGCATGCCGTCACATAAACATTATTATGATCCACATCAGGTACAAGCCTTAACTTTTTCAATAACTTCATAAAGCCAATAATAGCTTGAGCTCTAATGTCAATGATGGTTCAAACCTTTACTCGATTTACCTAGCTATCAACATAAGTACAATCAAAATAAGAGGAAATATTGTTTACTCATAAAATATGGTATCACTAGCTGAACCAAAGGATAAAGAAGACTGTTCAGCCAAATCAGGGAATCTCTTCTCAATGGTGGCTATATTAATTGATATGATAACATTATTAAGGTACTGCTATTGGCCTCCATGTATGCTTGTATAAGTTGAGGCTTCTTTACATATTATTACACCACTTTTAATTCATTTCAGGCTCAGTGGACTTTTCTTTTAAACGTGCAAACAAATGAGCTTCGCTATTCATCTCTACCCCAGTACAGCCAATTTACTAAGACAGGGGGAACTTGATTATAAGTGGAAATAGACTGTTTCATGTCTAACGCCTGATCTTTTCTTGCATATGACATTTGATTTTTGGCAGGTACAACCTCATCAATATTGTCCTGTTTATTATGGCAAAGATAATTAAAAATGGCCAGTATGGCCGCACTAGTAACAAACATTCTGATTACTTATATAGCCCTTCTGAGTTTCTTAAACAAACTTATCCTAGCTCCAGGGTTGACTACTGCTTGAGGATCATTGAAGGATAACTATACATAACTCATAAGGCTGGTAGTGGCATTCCAGTAAATTTGTTAGGAGCAAACAGATTTTCCACAAAGCTGTATAAACTATATTATCTGGGCAGTTTTTATATCTGAATCTAAAGATGAGATTTTGGATCAATTCAAATCCTTTTGGCCCTGAAGTACTGAATTCATTGTAACACACGCATCAAAAGTAGTCAGTGCTCCTTCCCCTGTGATAATCTAAGGATCTTAAAAACCTTGTCAACAAATGCATCAAAGAACCCATTTTATATGAACTGGATGCCCATGAATTTCTGCAGCTGGTTAGTGATGTACTTTTGGCTGCTTAGCTCACCCATAATAGCATCTTTTGCCTCAATATAAGCCCAATTACTAGTGGCTCATTAAGCTAGTACGATATTATGAGTCTCTGTATCAAGACGATTGATCACAGTAACAGACTTTTAGTGATCCCCAAATCATACCATGGTCATCTCAAAAAGCCTAAAAACCGCAGGAACGTTGACCCCTTATAACCACACCAACTTTATTGCGTGCAGAAATTCCACATTCCCACGGGGAATATTGCCAACATTTTCCACTAACTAGCAACTCTAACAGTTGATGCAGGACGCTGTAAATATATAAGCAGCCAGGTTTCTAGGCGCTTTTTGCAGGTTAATATAACTGATACCTGAGGGTGTCTATACTTGATGAGGAACCGTCTTTGGTTAATTAGATAAACATCAAGGATTCTCTTGGCAACAGCCTGTGTTACTTTTTCAACTTAGATAGACAAGTGATAATGACTTACTACATTCCTTCTGACTCAACTTACATTTCTCTTTTTTAGCACCAGTGGTGCCCAACCCAAAAGGGGGAGCCGCCACGCATCTTTGTTTGCAAGTGGGCCAAATAAAGTGATGATTAGAATAATCAAATTCTTATTATGATATCTCAACTTACATTTCTTTAACTTCTGATTTTTCCAATTTATTTCATATACCTTTTTGTAAGTTGACGGAGTTGATTATCATTTTTTTGTCTGAGGATTCTACTAGATGTATGGCTTGATAATTTACTTTGATCATATCTGACACCTGCTTTGTCATAATATCCTACATAGACTCGACTCTCCACTTCAAGACCTCATCTTCCTTAACAGATATGGAGTCCAAAGCTATGACTTTAAGTCCAAATAACTTGGACCAAACCCTAGTAACTTCAGCATGGTTCATACATTTCATATAAATGACTAGTTGGTGAAGTTTTGCGATATTATCCTTACAAGTATTTTTGATTTTTGATAATATGATGTATTGAATCATATATTTCTACACCGGTCTCTTCTTTAACATACTCCATGTCCACACTTGTGGGGGTTCATTCCCCACCAGCTTCAACTCAGCAGGTTCACACTTCACTTGCCAGTATGACACTCATATTCTCAGATTTAAACTCTTTATTGACGAACAATGTTGACCCAGAAAGCCCCCTGTAGTGACCACTTTTTGAAAAGTGGTCACTTCATACAGGTTTGTGAGGTTTATTCCTTAACTAATAATGCTTCCTGTATTATGAAGGGAAGCATGAATCTGAGCTGGCAACGGTCATGCAAAACTAGACTTTTGGTTAAAAAATATTTAGGAACTTCTGTTCTACATTAAACTTAGAAATACTAGTAATAACTAGTAATCAGGAACAAACTAAATTTATTATTACGATTTTTATATTTATAGGTCAATCATGGTAACTTATTGCCCATTTATTAAAATCATTGGCATAGTTGCTGAAGAATAATTTTACTTCTATTCATCAATCTAAATCATTTGACATTCTATTGATCAGTACTTCCATTGGATCAATCTCAAGTAGTGGGAGCTATGACCTCATTTTTAGTAAACTAGGATACTGGGGATCATCCTCAGTGACTCAAGAAATTCTAATCATTTATTTAACCGAGGCAAGCAGACCAGGGGATGAAAGAAAGTATAATCATTAAATTATCAAATTCTAATTTGGAGCTTTGTCCTTGGGAGCTCAAAAATTATTAACACTACTAAATCATATCAGGGATCATCCCCTTTAGAAAATCATTATTATCAAAACATGTTGGAAAAAGCTTAAACTGGTTTAAATCTCAACAGAATTACCCTTAATTTTAAACATTGTCTAATCCACCTTTAGGAGCGTTTTACAACGCATGGTTCTTGTTAAACTTATAAATTAATGGCGGCAATGTTAGCAGTCTTATATGGGGTGGCATGAGGCATTCATATTTTCTTCATGAAATCTATAAAAATAACTTATAACAGTTGTCACAATCCGTGGAAGGAATTCAGCTATTCTTGTCAGCTGAGTATCCCTTCTATGGCACCAGAGCTACTCTATGTCTGACCCGTCATGCATATAGGATCTTCTTCACTTCAAATTTTGGTGCTCCTTCCACCATGAAGGAGATAACTTCCACCAACTTCTTGCCTTTGAACGGTCAAGTGAGGAAGCATAGAAGGAGATATTAATCTTCCAGTGCAGGGAAGTTCCAATTAATAAGCTTCTTTTTCAAGACTTTAGCTTTATGAAACTACTGCTTGCTTGCAAGCCAGTTTCTGACATGGCAAATTAAGGTGCAGGTTCTTGATTCTCTATTACTAAGGTTCTACTTGGTAGTTAGGAGCCTCACGACGTTTTTTGTGCACAAAACATTTGCGTCATTAGTTTATTTACTAAAATTGGTTCTGGACCCATTAAAAACCTTATGTATATGTGTAACAAAGTTATATGCTAAAAATGTTTCAGCGTGTTTGTGGCCAATAATATATGTAGGGTTGTACCCACAAGTTAGCATACATGGTAAATACTCTATGAGTGTAGGGGTTTTATTTTATAATAATTGGGCCAGAGGGAGCTTGGCTACCCATGTTTCTTAAGAGGTGATACCATAGCATCAAAGATAATGCTCCTAAGAATAATCAGTACATTCCATTTGGCCATTGGATTGAGGGTGATAGACTGATAATATGCATGGCTTAATTAGCATGTCACTTAGGGACTCCCAAGATTATAAGGTAAACGTGAGGCCCCATGTCGCTGATTACATCAAAAAGGCACTCTAGACAGAGCAAAGAAGAGTGTCGCAAACAACCATGCTATGTCCTAAGATGTAGTTGATATCAGGCAAGGGATAAAGATGGTGTATACTGTGAAGTTATCTACAACAACCATAATCACAACATACCTACAAGACGTTGACAACTATTAATAAACCACCAAAAGTGAAGTACATAGCCCTGCTGAAAGAAGGAAATGTAGGAGACCATTCTGTTCAGTACTATCTGATTTGGGCCTAGCATAAAGTAATCATTGGTTAATCCAGGTGGGAACCCCTTTTGTAAGTCTGTTCTAATTGTAACCGCATTTAAAAAATAGAGCTTCTTATCACTTTAGGGTGCTCCATGATAAGGTGATCATGATGTTACCAAATGATGCAAAAACGTAGGGAAGAGGGAACCCATAGTTTTCAAGAAATAGATTACCCTATCCTTTTGGGAAACCCATCCAGAAGAAGATTTATCAAGATTTATCTTAGTCAAGAGGTTTGAAACTTCATGGCTTGAAGACTGGGATTCCAAAACTGCATCGAAGAGAGAACCTTTTTATATAAAGGATTCAAGGACAGAGTCATAAGGATTATCTTCAATCAGTGGACCGTTAGAGGTGACAGGGATAATAGAGCTCTAGGACCGCAGAATTTTATTAAGGCTTTGAGGTGGGGGAAGCAACCATGGCAATAGCAAAAGGTGGAGGAGCAATGATCAATTTTGAGGGATTACTTTGACAAAGTCAGAGTGTTTATTTGGGGTGGGCCCTTTATAGATTACATCTCAGTTTAGTAATATGTATATCCCCTTTTATAAAAAATATTATAAATTGAAGCTTAAAATTCATCATAAGTTTTATTTTGCCTGTGCACCAACTTTTGAGGTTTGTGATAGAAAGTAAGTGACTTATGATCTGTTCACACAGCTACAGTATGTTTGGCACCCTGTAAAAGGTAAATCCAATGCATTAAAACCCAAGGAACAGCCAACTTCTTATTGTAGATTGCCCATGCGCGCTCCATGACACTAATGATTCCTGGAAAAGTAAGCAAAGGATGTTCCCAACCATTATGTTCTTGCAAAAGGATGGATCAACTGCGGGGTAGGAGGCATCAAAGACCATAATAAAGAGCCTATCTTTGTCAGCATGTCAAAGAACAGTTGCAGTGAAAAACCCTCTTTTATTTCTCCAAAATCATGTTGGCGCAATGGAGTCCAATTAAAAGAAATGTTATTGCCTGGTAGAGGGTGAAAGGGTGAGACCAATTCTAAAATGAATGGTGAGAAATTCTAAAGCAAAAAATGACAGATCATGAGAAGCTGCAGATTCGCTCCTGCGTTACAGGAGTGGGCCAAGTTTGGATGGCATCTAGCTTTGAAGGCGCAATGGTATGACAAACTTTTAGTATACAAACTACCCAGGGACTGAACTTAATCTTTATAGAACTCACATTTGGATGCCATAAAAAATAGACCAGCTTTGTGGATTGATGACGCCACAGCCACCAAATCCTTACTTATTGTTTAGCATTGGGCATTTAAAATAAGATTTTGCCCACATAGGCTATTTTTCAGGAGAACTTAGATTCCCATGGCGTCATCAATGTTGCACTAAAAATAAGCAGCGCGTTTTTTCAAACCAAAAAATAGCTTTACCTGCCATATTACATAGAAAATGCTACTTGCCATCAGCCACTCATAATAAGCCTTGTTCTAAACTTGGTGGAAAGAATACATCAAGACAATTTCGAATTTTTTGGATTTGAAATTGTCTGGGAAATTGCGGCTCAAGGGGTAGTGGATATGGATCTGGGGCCATAACTTTATTCAGGTGTCCATAATCACTGTAAGGTCTTAGTGTGCCATTGGTTTTCTGTGAAAAACTACTGGAGATGACAATGAGAGGCTTCTTGGTCAACTATTTCTTCTTCACTATATTTTAAATACAGATCTTTAATTACTGGTCCTCCTCATCTATATAGGGATATAGGGTCAGTTGAGCTTGATAAGGTCAACCGTCAGCTGGAAACTCAAATCAAATTCTGAGTGACAAGTCAGCCTATTAGCGTCTCAAACTTTAAAAACTCCTTAAAGAAGCTATAGAAACAAAGTAGTAACTCAGAAATGACGTCAGTAGAAGAGTATGCCACTGTTGCTAACGTGGGGAGGAGGGTAATATCACCCAAGTGAGAATTAAAAGTGAAGGGTAGATTGTTCTTCTCTAAGTCAATACTCACTGACTGGCAGCGCCATCATCCTACCCCCAAAATCACCAGATATAATAACTCAGTTCTTGAGGAGAAGTTTGCCACAAATTCATAATCATGGGCAATAAAACACAGTGGCTTGCACAGATGAAGTGCGAGCATGGGGATACTAGATGCCTTAAGACATGTTAATCAGGGATAACTTTGAAATCCAAAGCCTACATGGCCTGCATGTTAAAGGAATTCCCTATAGCTCTAGTGTCCACTAGGGCATTTACTGTTACCTCGCGATGTCCTACTTTAATATGAATGAGGAACAAGAAATAAGAACAGTCAAAATTAAACATCTTTGATGAGTAACAATTTGTTATCTCTAATTTCTTACATTGGAACTCTTCCATATCTATCTGTATCTGTTTGAACTGGGTGGTCATAGTTACTGCTAGAGCATATGACGGAGGAAAGGATTAGGGTCTTCAGATCCGTTTAGGAATGTACCTCTGAAAGATCCTCATAAACTGGGTCTACTCAGCGCTGTTCTACCACTTGATATATCAGTAAGAATTATTAAAAAGGAGATTGTTGGATCCTTAGGCTCTACATGGTTGCTACCATTTTTAGAGGTTCATCTAAAACATTAGTATACAGGACTTTCTTCTAAGAACGAGAAGGTTTCATATGAACTAAAATGGATTCTTAATCCTATGTGAGGGGTATAGTAGACATTTAAGCAGTAAAAAAGTTACTTATTTAAATTGAATGGCCATATAATTTTGTACTCTGTCTCACAATTTTTGTTTAAGTTGGGTATTATGTTTGGATTGAGCAAGCCAAGAGAAAAAAGGCTATAAGTACAGATCCCTGAACAATCATAACAGCAGCCACAGACAAAAAGGCAAAGCTCTATCACTTGAGGTCAACTAATTAGATTTGAGAGAGTGGTTATGGGTGTCCTGACATGATAATAGTGAGAGTGAGGAATTCTCAGATTTATTTAAACTACTATTCAAAGAAAAGTTACCAACATTTTTATCCATAGCTTTCCTTCAATTGGAGTTATCAGATAGCTTTTTAAAGCCATGATTCTTGCCATCAAATTATTTGTAATCCTTTATGTAAGAAAATATAAAATAAAATTTATGAACAAAAGCTTAAAGGGAAATAAGTAAAATAAACAGAACACCATATCATTAGCAAGGTGCAGGTTTTGGATTGGCAGGTGGGGAGGTGGGCTTAGATGAAAAACGATGTACAGAATTAAACAATCTCTAATCTCAATGGATTAGGTGGGTTTTTTATGGTATATTTTTACAAAAATAATAATAATTTAAAAATTGCATTATGAGTGATATTTTGGTAGAGCTTGATCACAAGTTTTAAGCATCAGATATTAAGTCTGAAACCATAAAACTCATGGACTCATTTGATTCCTGTTGCATACCTTTTATGTATGACTTAGAGCTTATTTTTAATTTCTCTAATATAAAATATTACCTAAGAATAATTCAAGTAGATTTTTTTATACTGATGATGCTTCTAGCTAAGCCTCTGTTTGTAAAGGGAGTTTTAACTGTGGTATTATTTTTAAATAAACGTTTAAATTAAATACAGAGCTGCCTGAATCTATGCACATACTGTTCTGCTAAATCGTAAAAAATAAAAAATTTGGGATTGAGAGTTGAGTGTAAGGAGGGTGAGACAAACATGAAAGTGCAGCACTTACATAACGCTCATCCACAGTAATTCTCAGATCACTTAACTAGGTTAGTGGCAGCACACTAGTGTTGGTGTCCTTCATCATTCTAAAGGAGTATAAGGACCTATGTAGCTTAATATACAGAGCCTGAGACCTTACAATATGGCCTAATATTCACAGAGGTATCCTGGAAGCAGTATAATTCACTCCATACATCTGGAAGATTCACCAACAAGTTCAGAAGCAGCTGATCAAGTCAATAATTGATGCTTTGAGGTTTTCAAATATTAGATTACGTCCAGCTCCTGAAAAAAAATATGTGTGTCCAGTAAAGCAAATAGAAAGAACCTAAAGCTGAAGTCCCCCATTTCAGAAACTGGATTGTAAGTGAGCTGAGCCATTACCCATTATGAAGTTGCAGAACAACAAGTCTTTATACTTAGATCTTCCAGTTGAATTGGAAGATTCACACATCATTCCATGCTTCCTACATCTTCCTCTTAAAATGAAATATTTCAACAGAAGGTGAGCCCATTATGGTTGAGAGGGTTTTGATATTTTAAGTTGACAAGATGATAAACTTACTAAGAGTCAAACGCAGCATTCATAAATTAAATTCATGGAAGGGGTCTCAGTGTATGAAAACATATGGTCCTTTTGTTTGTAGAAATAAATCAGTTTAGTTCAGATGCAAACTAATTTTCAGATCAGTCAACCTTTGTCAAATAAATTACCAACCAATAAGCTTATTGAACAGGAATTAATAAACAGTGAACAAAAAACCTTCAAAATTCCAAACTCCCCTCGATTGTTATAAAGGGGTTAACTCCTTTTTGAACCAACTACAAAGCTCCCCCAAAAATTTAGGGAAAATTTTTTAAAAGGCATGGTATCTTGAATGGAAGCATGTCCCACAAAGATTTTAGATATCTTATTAAGTATCTAAAGCAAGCTTAATATCAATTCTTGTTTAATTAATTTTTAAAGTGGACCTACACCCTAGTGAAAAAATACCCCACTTGGAAACCCGCTAAAGCCATATTGACTAATAATTGTATTTAGCTTTGTGGATAGTCAATAAATCATGAAAAACTAAAACGGGTGCTTTTTGCCAAGCTCCTTCTGAGGCTACCTGGATAAGATATACCTTCCTGATAATGAATAATTTACAAGGTGGCAATAATTCTTAAATGGAGAAGGATATGAGTGTGACAAGATGGGTCCAATTCAACAATTGAGAAATACCATTTTAGTACAAGAGAACTAAAACTTAGAGCGTCAATGACATTACCCTTACAGTCCCTGACAGTATGATCTTTCATATTTAACAAGCCAAAGAGGCTAAGACTGTGGAAGCATTGCTTTATGAAACCTTACAACCTAGAGGAAAAACCAATCACAGCCTATCTCAGGATTCTTCCTATGCAAGGTGGAAGTCTTGTCTTGAGGAGAATATTGACATATACTACTATGTGGGACTTGACTTTTAAGCTACTCAAATTGTCCCATAAGTTCTAATTAGGTTCAATTCCTCATCTATAATTTATGCTTTGAATTTGGGGTTTTACCTGATTTACTATGAATTTACTAATAAGCATTTTAATTATATTTGTAAAATTTTTATCTAATTCTGCGGCTTCTTTCACACAAATCCATCATAAGTGGCTCAAAGATCCCATTATCTCTATCAGCTGTTCATTCTGAAATCTGGAAAGTGGACCTTTATAACAGGACTATTGGAAGAAATCCTTTTTGAGGTTAATATTAATTTAACTTATGCTACAAAACTATTACCAGGAGATCAAGAAGCTCAGCTGACCTTCCAGGTGGGGTGCAATAGTGAACAAACCACTCAGAAACCAAGAAAGTTGATGAATCACTCTATTCATTTCCAGTGAATCATTTTTCCCTTTTACTTTTAACAGTACTATAAATAGTACTGTCTTAACTTTATTTTAAAGATTTTTTTAGCAGAATATTAATTATCTTATATATCCAAGTTCTTATTTCAAATTCATGAACAAAGTCATGTCCATTACTGCATCTTATGAAGAACCTGCCTCTCAGCTGACTGAAGCCTTTTGCAATCAGTCACTATGCTGGGCTCCCCGCTGCTAGCACCTAAATGATCAGGCGGAACTGTGACAGCCATTCTACTTGAGTCACCCAAAACTAGTGCATTTGTTTTGACTGAAACTCTCATGAGTACTGAAGTAGTAGTCCATTGAACTGAGTATTAGTTCCAGCTGTTTTTTCATCATGCTATAAACATCAAATGTAACTTTTTGGTACTGCATCTTGTGTAGATATAAGGACAGTTTGGTATAGCCCAAAAACTCCATTACTGACTTTAATGGATTATATGAGACCGCTTCCAATTTTTGGTTGGAAACTGAGAAGTCATTCTGGTTTCCCTTCTATAAACAATAGTTCCAGAACCATAGTTTTTGAATTGACAATCAAGTTGGTGGATATTTATACAATATTGTAACCCAAAGTCTCCTCTATTTCAACAAACATACACCACCAACTAGTACAGGCTGTAGTAAAGTTACTAAACTAATTAAGTGAAAAAACAATAAACTTACAATTACCTAGATTGAGAATTAATTACTAAAACTCAAAAAGGTAAATGAGAAAGCCAATTTACTTCTAGCCCCATGAGGTGCTTATCCAAGAAGGGCCTCAAAACCTGTAGGCCAAAATGATCCTAAGGCCTAGAAGGGCCTCAAGGTCCATAAGGACCCCAGCCTCATGGTATCCCTCCACATATTATATCACCCAAAATGAGAATTTTGAGTCACATAGTAAGATTTGGAGTGTTACTTGAGACGGGTGGACTGAAGAAGCCACATTGCTCTTGGAGGCTATTTTGATACTGATTTGCCTTTAACAACCCTTTGTGACAAAAGTGCTAATATACAGCAGATATGTCAAACATGACTACCAAATGATGAACCCAACAATCTTTTTTTGATACCAAGGTTATCCAAATTACTTCCAGACCCAGACTATAGAACTCCAGAAGAATAAATATGGTTAAATTTAAATAACCAGGCTATAGAAAACCTATGCCTTTACTAATATATTAGCTCCAAGGCTTCCACTACCCACATGAATAATAGGGGCGATAACCCTTTTTTTTACTCCATAATTAATTTCTGGTTTCTTTGACGGCTAAACTTAGAGTCAAATTAGCTTCAGAGCTTGTTCTAATATTATATTTCTTTACTAGACGCTAGGAACTTTAGGAGTAATTAAAAGCGTGACAGAGTAATAGAAAGCATACTTTATTTCATTAGTTAATTAAACATATATTCAATAAGGTCGCGCAGTCTCAGTGTGGGTATAGAATCTCAAGATTGGCAAGATCTTCTTAAAGTCTTGGAGGAGCCAAAGGCTTTTATTGAGGAGGGGATGACCCTTTGTCACTCTTCCGTTAGGTTTCAGCATCAATTCAGCCCTTTGATTCCTTTGGGACGATGGTCCAATCCAAGTTTTCATTGATTGGCTTTTTACAAAGTATAGATGGAGTTTCATATTAAGTTCAATCCTCGTCTAGATTGGTATAATATCAGCTTTTTCTGACATTGTTCCTTCAAACTCTTGCCGAGGTAAACATAGATTTGAAGGATCTTCCTTGAACCTGATTAATGACCATACCCATTTTTATGGAGGCAATGTAGTACTCTGGGCCATGGCGGTATATCACTTTTAGGTACAGACCATAACACGTCTAACTTATGGGCTCTTCCTCCAAGGCAATAATGATAAAACATTATTAGGTCTCCCAATTGATATTTTGGCATAAGAGGCTTCGTGACATTGGCTTGTTTTGACTCCTTCTGGGCAATGATTTCCAGGAAAAAAACACTAGGGTTTGTAGCATAAATATTTATCCGCTAGTCTTCTCATGAATAAGTCAGCGGTTTACAGCAAGGAGGCTTCTAGGATAGGCTGAACACTTGAGGGTAAAACTGGATCCTAAACATACATAGCTTTAAATGGGGACTTTTAAATGATTCAATGATAGATCACTTTAAAGCCTTTTAGAGCTATTGTAAGGTATGCATTACATCTAACCAGGTTGAACTGTACCATATTTCATATTATTGAAATGAGCGTGCTTTTAACTCATTTGACGGCCCCATTAGTTGCCAGATTGTAAAGCAGTAGATGCCTGATATTTACTCAACAAATTAATTTTCAGTCACAACTTGTGATACAAAGTTCATCCCATTCATAAGACAGTAGACTTTTGGGCTACCATGCCTGATGAAGATTCATTTAAACAGAAATGAGGTGCTATATTTAGCCATGGTGGAGACAACAGAGATGACCTCACCCACTTCGTGAAATGGTCAATGGCAATGACAATGCAGCAGCGTCCATATAAAACTGTAGGCGGTGGTCCAATTACATCTTTACTGACATTGGCAAAAGAAGGATTTAGCCAATGACTTAATTTTTAAAATTTTGGGATCATATGCGTTTGTTAAGATCATATAAACATGAGCAAAGGACATCACAAAAATAAATTATGCTCTCAGTAGCTTTGATCCTTCAGCCACTGGTAAGCTTTTAAGTCACCATGATCTACAGTCATATGTGCTTCCATAATGGTTATAGTTCTGGCATAGGATGGACATAGGGGAGCCATGCAGAACCAACATTCCTATATAGTATTCCATTAACAAATCAGGTATGAGAATCAATTGCTTTAACCGCATTTGGACCTCTGGAGTCTCTTGATCCCATGCTTCTGGTCAGCCTATAAGTTCATATACCTGATATTTGAAGGCGTATAGGTTAGTATTAGCAAAAAAGATAGTCCATCAGCATTTTGGTGATTAGCACACGCTTGGTGAACAATTATGAAGTCACAACCTTACAGTTTGAGGGCCAGTGCGCGAGCCAACCATCTGGGTCCTTCATCTGTTGTAACCACTGTAGCGACAAATGACTGGTCGCTGTTGTAAAATAATTGCCATAAAGGTAAATAAGAAACTGCTTGGGACAAAGAGCGCTACTTAAATTCCTATTCAGTGACGCTATAATTTCTCTCTGACTTGATTGAGGTTTTACTGAATGTTGAATTTGGTGCAGAGGCGTCATAACTCAACCACACACGTTATAATGCACAGAATAAAAAGGTGTTGTTTAGAGAGTATTATATCCCAAATAACAACCTAAAAACACAATAATCAATAATATGGAATATTTATCAATCAAGTTAGGAGTTCACTGTAGTATCTTTTACTTCCAGTGGCTCTTGGGCTTGCTCCAATTATTCTTCTTAGTTGACTCTGAACGTCTTCTAAGGAGAAAAGTTCCCTTTGCCATTTTCATTCCTCATCAGATACGTGCGTTCAACCCTTGTTCTCATTTAACTTTAGTATCTTCCAAGAAGCGCTCCAAAATGGGTAGACTAAAATGATGATATCTGAATTGGGACAAAGAGGTAATAACTAAGGCTTGTAGTTATTTCCCAGAAAAAGCATTTTGATGTATATAGTCATTTTAGTGGAGAATGGCCTTGATAGTTATAAAGCCCTATTTTTGCTGGTTTTATGCTGACACAGTGTGGCATAAAACAGTTCGCTCTCTCTCTGCTTGGTGTAAATTTCTGAGCAAATTAATTTTAGTAAATTAAAAGCAAACATTTAATTGCAAATTAAAGTCTTGCTCTGATGTCATCGGATCCCCCATCAACTGCCCCAGCGTGGGGCAGCAGCAAAACTCCCCCTTCATTTTCCATCCGACAGGAAAACGCGCTCAGACTGGCTCGCCCAGTCATTCCAAACCTTGGGATGATTCATCCCTCCCAAGGATCTTGATGCCCATCTTTCCTGAACCTAAGCGGTGCCCCACTACCCCCTGGTGCTCCCCCAAAGCAACATGCGTTTTGGCCTTAGGGTTAAATATGGGAAATTCTTCCCATATGATGACCAAGCCATTATCAAAATGGCTCAGGCAGTGATGACACCAGCCTGTTTTATTAACTTCCGCCCCTATAAGGGAGACTTTGATCTTGGCTTCCCCTGTGAAGCCGATGCAGCTACTGAAGCAACTGTGCCATTAATTTTTAACAATATTCCCCTCCTGACAACTTGGACCCAGCTCCCATCAGACACCACCTTAGTGGCCCAGTTCGCTGGTTTGCCCACCCACCTCCCCCCGAAGTGCTCCACCAGGAGCTGATGAAAGGTTTGGCAGCCTACAGCGCCAACCCCATCTTACAATTTGTGGTCCCAGATGGGGCCACACGCCTCACTGGGCCTCAGGTGTATGCCACGATCAGCCCTGAATTTATGAAAATTTCTTTGGCAATTCCCCCTTGTGCCACCGTCCCATCTGCCCCCAACCATCCGTTCTGGGCCCGCGTTGAGGGCGGATGGACGATTTGTCCATCCTGTTTCGAGTTAGACCACTCAAAATGTAAATGCCCATACTCAGAAACTTCTGCTGACAAAAAAGTTTGCCCAATGCCCACCAATCTGCCACCCACCCCGCGCCAACTCCAACATGAGGTATGATCCTACCTTCCCCTCCTCCAATGCCTGATGCTGCAGATGCACCTATAACCACCAATCGGCACCCACCTTGCCCCAATGCCACAAATAAGTTATCCAACCAAATATTGGATTGGATCCCAGTTTGATCCCATGCATCTCCAAATGAATCAAACAAACCTCAACCATATGCTGATTTTCCATTCTAATTCAACCAAAATCCATGGAAATTAATTTGAAATTGACGAATCAGGTAATGTCATTGAAGAGCCAATGCTGCAACTCGAATAGCTCTGTAATGCAGAATGGGATGCAAAATTCCCACATCAGAATTATGTCCCACAATCTAACGCCAAACTGTTCTACAGCGACCACCAGCTTACAGTAGAAGCAGCCGCCACACCAGATTTCCATCTGCTTCAAAAATCTGCTGTCAGATCTGTGGCTGCACTCACAGGAGGAATTCCATATCCCGTCATCCCCATAAATCTTACTGCACAAAGTAAGATCAACATGAAAACTTTACACAAAAATGTCACTGAAGCCATCCAGAACGTGGTAACAGTAGCACGGAATCCAAAAGCAAAAATAACCCAAACCAACATTACCACATTCATAAACTTCCCAGATGCCCGCCTCAAAGCTGAAGATGCTTTGGGCAAATACATCATTGGTATAATGATGGCTGGCGGACTCTATTTGAAGTTCCAGTCATCAAGGATATTGAACCCCATGACGCCAATGCTCCCACACCCTTACTATCTGCCTTAACACGCACCCTACTATAAAATGAGATGGATATAGCCAAAGATGAGCCCCCTGATCCCCCCTCCCCGTCCACCATGGAGGGATAGCAGTATTCGTTGCCCACCTGGTTGGATATTTTGTTAGGTACGAATCAGTTGATCCATCCATTTTGGGCGTTTCATTTGAATCGTTATTTTTATTATGATTTTTAGTTTTAGTTTAGTAACGACCATCCCCTGGTCAGCTTACCTCAGTTAAAGAAAACAGTGCAGCATAAAATGATTATGCTGAATAATTTTGAGGCAATAATATATTTAAGACCACAGCATCAATGGCGAAAAAGTGTGTAAGAAGCTGAGATGTACTAGCGGGGTATTAGGAATCCGCCAAATTTTAGATCAATACTTTAGCCACTAATTAAAAAGCAGAGGCCACGTGACAAAGTATCTATATCAATCATATCTGGTATCTAGGTATAAGTTAAAATATGACATTGATCATTATAAATAGCATATCATGATGGTTGGTCAAACCAATTACATCTCTGAAGTTGGTTATGTGGCGGTCAATTTGTTTATTAATAAGTTTTACTAGGATAGCTCAAACTGCAATGTTGCTAGCATCTGTAAACAGAAAGATCGACTTGCCAAACTCAGGTTGGACCAGTAACAGTAATTTATTAGATCATCTTCCAAAAGGTTAAAAGCATGTTACTATTATTCTTCCCAGTGGAATGAAACTTCCTTTGGACTAAATAGACGAATATTCAGCAAGCTTGGTGAAATGAGAAGTAATATTTGATAGTAAATGAATACCCCTAAAAAGAATTGCACATCCTTCAAGCTTTGAGTATGAGACATCTTTTGGATGGTGTTGACCTTATTAGTAACGGAGAACTACCTCAAAAGTACCCTTATGGCTGAAGAACTCCAACTCACTTTGAAATAAGCTTCATTTGTCCAGCTTCAACTTGATAGACGCGACTCTCATTCAATCAAAAACTTCTCAAAGGGGCTCTAAGTGCTCATTGAAGATTTGAGAGAATATTATTCCATAATCTAGGTAGACCAACACAAAGGACATTTACAGATCTCAGAGCATACCACCCATTTCCCGTTGGAAGTTCTCAAGGGCGTTGCACAACCCCTGGGCATGTGGGTAGTCTGAATAGGCCTGCACTGGAGATGAATGCACATTATTTCTGTCTTCAGGAGCAATCACGGTTTTCAGTATCTATTACCAAGATCCATAGCCAAGAAGAACTGAGATTCAGCTTAGAGGTGAAGAGAATCATTAATTTGAGGCAACAGGTAGCTGTCTTTTTAAGTAATTGCATTCAGTTTGGAATAGTTTATTTCAACGCAATGGCTGCCATCCTTCTTGTAGACTAGCAACAGTAGGGAAGCTAAAGGACTCTGGGAGGGCTTTAGGAGGCTGGCGTCCAGTAGTTGTTGCAATTCTAGAGTGATTTAAACCTCTTCAATCTTAGACTTCTGATAGTGAAGCCCAGATGGGGTAGAGTTCTCCAATATGTACTTCATGCTGTGCCCCTTTCATTAGCCTGAAGTCACTAGGGCTTTTGGAAAAGACATCAGTGTATTACTCAATTAGAAAATCAGCCAATCACTATTAATCACTTGTCAAGGTGTTTTCAAGCTTAACATCCACTCATGTGATGATTGAAACTTCTTAAGTCATAGATCATATTATGATCCACAGGCGGAGACAGATTTAACATGTTCAATTGGTAAGGTACAAAGATATGCAATTGGGTGGTTCCAAGCAATCATTGAGGACTGATAAGTGAATTTTGCCATCAGTACAGTAATTGTCCCATTATACGCAAGATCAGATATGCCAGGACAGGACAAAGGTTCTAAAATTTGATAGCTTGAATTTCTATAAAACTATAAAAGATGTGAAAGGGGTACAGTTACTTGAATCCTGTCTCCACCAAAACTTGAGATTTGAGGTTATAAATGCCTTGTTAATGGGAAAGATGGGCTTTTCTTCTGTAGCATCCACTTCAGGGGGAGAGTTGTAACCTTAGGGCCCATCACTCGATATTTTAGCCTTTAAGGGACTTAAAATGCTTTAGCATGCAGCTCCAAGATTTCTTTCTTCTCTTCTCCTTGGGTGGAATTTTGATGATAAGCAGTATGCAGTATCCTAAAAATGGAGAATTACATGTCCTTGTATTAAATTTAGGCATATAAATTAGCTAGGAATTGGGTCTCAGTAAGCAGCTCATAGGTGTCATTGTGCAATAATATGGCAGGAGTCAACACTATTAAGGACCCAAACTGTACGGGCAATGATGAGAAATCACTGAGAGATTGAGTGCAGGTAGGACTGGCAGTCCCATATTACATAGTATGATTAAAATCAGGAGTGACCTTGATTTGCCTTATCAATTTGGAGGAGATGACATAGACAGGTGAGCCAGTATTGATAATAACCATGACTGTCAGAGTTTGTACATTAGAACATCCTAAACAATCTCCATATAGGACCACAAAATGATCAATTGTCCTCCAATGGTTTTAAGCTTTCCAGAATCGAATGGATCATTCTCTAATGAGCCTTTGCCCCTAACTAGGCAAGATTTTATAAAATAAATTTGAAAATCATCATAAAATGAGACTCCATCTCATTGCCAGAGGTTGCCATCTGGGAGCCCTAGTACAATGGGAGGTTTGCAATCCTGAAGCTGAACCAAGAGGAAGATCACATCTCACCTTTGTAATGTATGAGAAGTAAAGATCTTGAGCAAAGGAGACTTGAGCCTCTATCTGTAATAAGGCCCCTACTCATCCTATAGATATTGAAATCCTTAGACAATAAAGGTTATTTAATCCTTGAAGAATTTATCACTATTTTTCTTCGCATAGTTATGATAATAGATAACATAACCCTGGATAGTGCATGATACCAGACCCTGAAGTAGCAAAAGTGTTATGGCATCGCATCTATATAGCCATTCTGAAGAGACAAGCCATCCAAAAGACCATTCTCAGTTTCCATTCCTACAGCATCATGAACCCATTTTAACTTACTTTCAGTTTATCTTGCAAAATGCCAAAACCTGGCACTCACTACAGGAGACATGTTGTAAGTGGTTCGACCAACCACCATTTAGTGCAATATTTATTTAAAATAGACTATTTTCTACTAATAATTAGAGATAGTATTTGATGGCGTAAGGTTTCTCAAGCGAAGGTCTTACCTTTATAGGAGTCACCAAAGTTGTAATTTTTTTTATTTTGGTGCTTTTGCCTCAGCGCCATAGAGTTATAGATATGGAAGATTAAATCAAAACTCCAACGGTGCAAACTCTACTCCCTCCATCTAATAATCGCTGGGCTGGCTTTAACGTTTATATCCGCTATGACTACCAATTTCTTAAACTCTATTTTGTTCCTATGCTGGCATAAAATATTTGGTTCGAGGAATCCTATTCTAAATATGGACATCTGCCAGAACCTTTAATGCAATCAGTTGATCTTGACCACAATGGAAGATTGTAGGACTTAGGGATTTTCTCAATTAATCTAGTTTAGATCAACAGTTCATTAATCTATCACTTTTGAGTACTGCTTAGTATACATAAAAGCACCAATAGAAACTCTAAAGGAAAGGGCATATCTGGGCTAAATTCTAAGGGTGGAAAGATTTTTTTTATTTAGTTAATAGAAGAAAATTAGCTAAAGAAGGAAACATAACAAGCAGTAGTGCCTTTAGCAGTACCTTATACTAAATTGTGCTCTTCTGTTTTCTGGATAAAAATTGGCAACAAGTGTTCTTTTTACAAGTGTTTACTAATGTTGCTGTTCTCAAACAGTATCTTATTAATTTGAGCATTACAACATGTCCCTTATAAATCTAATGCCTACGCTGATTTCAATATTGTGGTGCGCTTTAAAGGGCTCAAATTAGTTCCCTATAGTTCTATTTAATCAAGTATGGATCCCATTGATTCCATGGAAGGTTTCCTTTCAGTGGAAGTAGTACAATTGGTTAAAGTTGAAATGATAGCCCCAGTGGCCCCGCAAACCCTATCTGATGATTTTTGTCAAATTTGAGAGGCTTTAACAGCTCACATTGACCAACTTTTAGATATCAAACTTGGCTAAAATTGTCAAGTGAAATAATTAGATAAAACTACTGAAGCGCTTCAATGCCAACTCGAAGGTCTGGAAGCAGATATGACTGGAGCTGTTCACCCCAATATATATTTGTACCATATAATAGAGATTTTAGAACTTGATGTAAAAACCTGGGGACAGAAGGTTGGGTCCTTTGTGAATGAGAATATTAACATTGAAGTAGATTTCTGGCTGCTAACAAAAAGTTGATATTATGGAAGTTTTGTTACAGGTGGAAGGCCGCTGTGTTGCTACCTTGTGTAACTATTTTAATAATCAATCAGACGCTTAGGATCCAATATTATTAATGGTAAATCCAAACTTTATACATTGAAAGCATATATAAAAGGTGATATGGCGTGGGGATGTAAGTCTAGGGAGAATCCCCTATTCTTGGACTGGGTGAGTTTCCCTTTCCCTTCTAAAAATGGTCTAAAGAGGCCTGCCACCCCCTCGTCTCCCAGGGTGACCTCGCCCATGTGATGGACAAGTGGTGGGTCATGGATTACTCTTTAAAAATTCTGCCACCCATCCCTATACTAAAAACTGTGTAATTATTATGGCAGAATGAGGAAGTCTGCATTTAAGTTTTGGCAAATAGGTGCCAGCATGGAATGGATGAGGCGAGTCTCCCCTCTAGGCCAACCTTTAAATTAGGTAAAAATAGCCAACAGGATCTTACCTTCAGCAAAAGTAGATGACAGCATCGAACCTTCCCTATTGGTGTTGAAACCTCAACCCGCCAAACCCTGCATGGCCAAATGGGCGCCAGAGCAATCAGGTGCGGGCAGGTTAGTCATATAAACCCATTCCCTACCACTTAGACCATCCCTACATGAGATGGCCTTGTGAGGCTCTATTATTACCTGTCAAGAAAGATGTTGCTGCTTGAATTGGCATAATCATGGCATAACCCAATTTGGGCGTCTGAGGACAAATAGATGATGACTTGGCCCGCCGCTGAAACTTTTGGAGTCAGTTATAACTGAACAACTTTTCTTTCCAATCAAAGTTCCATAGGTTTAGGTCGTAAACTTGAAGATCCAATCCCCTGATTCAAAAGCTATTTTCAAATTGACTGGGCATTTAAGTAGTCGTCTCTTACAGGAAGCAATGACAGTCAATTTCCTTTATTAAAACTTCAATTAAAAACTCCCCTGCGCCTAAACCCCTTTTTAGTTTATATTGTTCTTTCTGGTATCTCACAATATCAACCAATATGGAATCACAGGGCATGCAATGACTGGACCAACGTAGCCATATTGGTGACCTTATTGCCTTCAGCAATTAATAGGGCCTACAGTGCTCATGACTTCCTGAACTATTCTCTGATCATTAAAGCAATTTGATACCAGGATCTCAGATTTTTGTTGCGAAATTATCCCCACTCTGGGAAAGAATTTGCACTCTTACCAATGGCTTCATTTCAATTTCCCCATGGGGGAATTCAAACCTGTCAATCCATTTCAACATTTTCCCATGCCCAGGCCCATAGGCACTGGAGCTGCGAAAGCCTGGCATTTCGCCAGGTTGCTTTTCATTTTTACAGCCTGTCAGCACTTGTTGTTCACCTACCTCTCAGCCCATCTAAACGTCATTTGAGCAGCAGTGCCTCTGGAATTCTGTCTCTCCTTCTGGGTGTTTTTCATCCCAACTGGCAGGCTAGTCTGAACTTTATCTGCCGCTTACCTGACAGGGGAACGCAGGAAGTGCCTATGGTTTTTACATCATCCTTAGGCGTTGGAGCATTGGATCATCCAAAGATACCAGCAACTCCTCCCCCTGCAATATGACCTGATTAATTGTGAGCTTCCAGATCAACTGGCATACAACCCCACTGATATTCCTAAATCAAACCCTGTAAGTGCTTTTTACTCATCCCGCTCTGGTAGTTCAAGGCCAGTTTACGCCTACATCTTATATCCACCACTCAGGAAGTAAACTAGATGCAACTCAGGTAGTTCAGCCCTATCAGCATGAACCTCCAGTTCAAGTAAACCCTAAACACTTACTAAAGTTTAATAAAACGGCCATTATACTCTATTTTATTAGTCTTTTGAGATTATAATAACCGGATCATCAAAGAATAATAAGTTGGCAACCATAATGAACTCTCTGGACACTAAAAGCCAGGAGTTGTTGATGCCTAAATCACGAAAGATTGGCGTTACCTACTGCAAAGCCAAGGCCTTCTCATCAAAGAGTTTAGTGGGAAGAATGGATGACCACCTGTAAGACTAAATTTCTTAACTTATTTTAAAAAAAGATGAAACTATAAAACTTTTACAGAGCTTTTTATTTTTAAGCTCAGATGCTATAAGGGGATGACACCATCAATGATTCTGATGAGCAAATTTCTTCACACCATTCCGGTGAGCCTAAAAAGACTTGTATCTGGTTTGAAATCTGTTTATAATGTAAATAACATCAACCAATGGTAAATTATCTTAGTGGTGCACCGTCACTTTTTGGGCCAACAAGAGTTATCAGAAGCCTTGTGAACTGCAGCCTCATGCCTTTCTCTGAGAAAAGATCTACCTTCACATTATGGCTCTCATTCATAAAATCTGACATTAGTCAGATTGTGTAACTACTGAAAAAAATTGGCCCATCCCTTCAACCACTGATCCAAAGTTAAGTGATAAACCCTGGCTCATGCCGTGCAACCTATGGATGAAGGAGAAGTGAGAAAATACAGGGCGGAGTAAACTGTGATTTTCTACTTATGCCTTCTCTTACAAAATCCCATAATAGCAAATTTAATAAAACACTCTCTGGCGTGATTCATGAGTGATTATGCAAGCCGCCTTCACCAGTTCATGTTTCAACAAATAGTAGCATAGTGGTGACCACCCACTCCCAAGAAAAATATGTCACGGAGTTGGAAGAAGAAGTAGTATTGAAGCCATATGTCCAACAGTTGTAACCACTTGATTTTCCATCTATTTCCATTTAGACTCTCATTTTGATCGGGGTACAAGTGGCTGTAATGGTTGAGGCCTTGAAAGAGTACAATCCTCAGCTATGTGAAGAACTACATAATTTTTTAGGTCAGGTGGAAAATGTGAATGTCCTTGCAATAAACCCAAATGATGCTTATTTTCTGAGTGTACCTATATTGGTATAACTGTAAATAAGCTCAAAGTCTGAGCTATTTTAGACAGTGAGGCAACAATTAATTTCGTGTCTACTCAACTGGCAAAGAAGTTTGGTCTTGCTCCAGAAATAGATTATCTTAGAATCTATGGGACTGAGGGGGCACAGACTACATTTCAGAAGGAGCGTACAGTACATTGCCACTGCATTTTGGATTCTTAGTAATTTCTGCTACAGCTATTATAAGCCATAATAAGAATTATGACTTTTTAATTAGAACTCTTTTTTGAAGAAAAATGAAGTCAAAGCCAACTTTAAGGAAACTTGTTGGATCTACTGAATAAGCTCTGCCGCTTTTTTAAAAAAGGATGCAGCCTTGATGGCCCAAAAACAGGGTTTGTTAACATTGTGAACAAAAATGGTATAGTACCAATTAATTATCTTTGGCTACGTGGCCACACCTGAAAGTTACGTAGATTATAAAATCAAAAGGTACCCCATATGTGCTATTTATAGCCTAACCATTCCATAGGGTCATCAAGATTTAATGGGAACTGAATTTGACTTAACCATTCTTCAGAAATTATATGGCGAAATAATCGCCCAGTTTAATTGATCCAAGTTAGAACTGGTCACTGCACTCAGATTCATTCCGCCTGATCATGGCTAAATTCAGGCGCTTTTAGCTAATCATTACCCTTATTTTGTGGAAGTTAATTGAAACCAGGTGGTGTGTTTATTCATATTTTACCTGCTGAGAAGACTTATTATCCACAAGTTTAAAAACTTAGAAGAATTTGGGCTTGAGGACGATGAGCAGCAAGTAGTATCTTTGCTGATTCCTTGAGAACGCTTTCCAGAATGAAAGAGGATGAAAAGGACCAAGTGATGGCCTAATTAACAAGCACTGTATTATTTTTGAGAATGAAGATTATGACTTGGGGTGCGCACATGATGTGTTGCTCAGACCAACATGGAATAGTCATGCACCAATTAGCCTTTGCCATATTTGGAGTTCTAAGGCAGCGGATGACGTTGTTAACCAAGAAATAAATCAACTGGTGCAGCATAAAATGTCAGTGCTATTAAAGAGTCCATGGGCAGACTCAATTTTGGTTATTAAGATGAAAGATAAGTTGAATTGTGTGGTAATAGATTATTGAAAGCCCAACAATATTACCAAGAAATATTCCTACCCTCTACCCCATATTGATGATGTACTAGACCTCTTGGGCAACGCACAATACTTTTTGTTATAGATTTAATAAACGGATATTTGTAGATTATGCTGAAGGAGGAACAAGAAGTGCGCTATGATTACTGTTCAGGGTCTATATTAACCCATTAGAATGCCGCAAGGGTGTGTAACGCCCCTGCAACATTTCAATGCGCTATGGATAGTTTACTGGGGGATTTAAAGAGCTCTTGTGTGCTAGTGTATTTTGATAATAATAATGTTTTTTCCAGAACATTTATGGACCATTTGTAGCATCTAGAAAAAGTTTCCCGCTGGTTGAACCATATTTATTTAAAAGTTAAACCTTGTAAATGCAATTTATTGCTTAAACAACTTGATATTCTGGGGTTTTTCATCAATAAATAAGGCTTACAGTCTCAACTCACTAAGGTTGAGCCTTACAGAAAAATTTGTCACATCCATGTAGCAAGGGAAGTATAAAGTATTTTTGGGAATGATTGTCCATTATCACTAGTTAAAAAAACTTTAATAAAATAGATGAACCATTATTCACCTTCTTAAAGCTGCAATTCCGTTTGACTGGATGGATGGCTTCCAGCTCACTTTGATCAATTATGACTTTTACTATCCCAAACGCTGATGCTAATGTATCCAAACTTTGCTAAACCATTTATTATCCAGATGTATTCTTAACTTACCAATGTAGAGGCAATGTTATCTCAGCTCGATGATGAGGGGATAAAACACCCAATTTCTTACTGCAGTTGAACACTTGATATATACAAACGGAATTATAATGTTACTTAGAAAGAGTGCTTAGCTGTCTTTATGCTTTTAAGCAATATTGGGCTTATACTTTAGGCGTGAGTTTTTCTGTGGTAACCAACCATGCTCCTTTATGCTGGTTGCAGAACTAAAAAGGCCAAAGGTTGATAAACCTGCTGACCTTTGATTTTACAAGAATACTATTTTGAAATTCACCACTGACCTGGCGTAAAGCATCAATACATGGATGGGCTCCTTAGGTTGTCTACCATAGCTTTACTGGATGGTAAAGCCAATGATTTAGTTACTAAAATGTTTAATCAGAAATTTAGCCATGATCCTATCAAGAATTAATAAATGTTGGACATAGATAGAAAAAACACTTTTGTGGAAGATGTTAATCTGTATAAGGTTATTGATGTACAATCCTTTTTGCTCCCAAGGCCTACCAAACGGATGGATCTGAACATCACCGCTCATAGGGTGACAGTCCACATTTAAAATTAATAAAATGTCTATACAACTAAGATCTTGTCAATATTGGAAATCCATATGATATGACATCCGTGATGCGCTTAGTTATTGTTGGGATTTCGATATGCTCACATTACTCAGCTTAATTAAATATAATTTTTAGCTTGTCAACTAGGAGATTAATCCCGCTAAAGGATGTGGGAGGTGTCAGCTATCTATAACAGCTATTATTCAGAGTATTACTCTGAACAATTGTAAGGTAATTTTCCAGGGTTGATACGTCAGATCAATATGCCATATTGCTTAATCCTCATCTGAGGTGATCCCTGACAATAAACAAGTAGTTAGGCTGTCAATTTAACTACTGATTTCTTAATTAGCTTGTAAGGAGTTGATTAGCTTAGTTGCCGATCAACTAAGGGGTTTATGAGTTTTTGGTTGAGTAATGTCGCTTGTGGTAAAGCAACTTTTGAGTTTACTTTTCAGGATTGCAACCTGCTGTTTATCATTAAGAGTCCCATTGCCTAAACAGGTTTTTACCTAATAAGGGTAATCTTTTGAGAGTTGAGCAAAGATGCTGGGACACGCTCTTCATTTCAATAAAGATGATTTACTGTAAAAGTTGGCGAGTTAACCCAAATAAACCAATAAGGAAGATTATAGTTTTAATTTGACACTGGAAGTTAATTCATTGGTAATGGCTGCCATTACCAATTTGGAATGCCAACCAAAGAGATGGGCGCTGAATTTCCTTGAGGCTTTTATAATAAAGCAGATACATTGAGATAATAAAATCTTAAATAACTTTTATAAGTTAATCTGTTTTTGCACTTGTGATTAGAGTTTTGGAAGTATAAGAGATCCTTTGTCTAACCTTTTTGCTATCTCCACGGACTTTGAATGAAAAGAAGGAGGAAGAACCACTGAACCTTATGCTAGGTTACCTTCTACAGAAGATATAGGAAGAACCTCTAAACCAGAGACAAGGTTAAGTTCTAACAAAGAGGGAAGAAGTCTCTATATCAATAATGAAGACCATTTATGATTAGAACAAGAACCAGGTTGTCGTTGGACCTAATAACCATCTTGTTTAAAAAGAAGCTCAACTAGAGTAATATTCTTTGTACTATTACTGCCCCATATGTTATTATCAACAAGTTGAACAACATATATACAAGGAACCTGTGCAGTTGAACAAGGGAGCTGAAGTGAGTTACTAGCAAATTAGTATACAAATTCCAAATATTTACCATTTTTGCTCATTCCAGAGAAGTAATCAAGCACCAAAGTATTAATTTTAACAATAAGTACTATCAAGGGTGTAGTTAAATATCCAATAGCTCCAAGATTTAGCATCTGTTGTCATGAATGATAAGCTAAAGCTCCCCAATTAAAAAGCTGCATCTTAAAAATTGGTTAATCCTAATTTCGCCTGGCACAAGGTCTTCATGGACGTTGTGGGACCCATGGCCAATACTCCTGGTCAGTTTAAATATATTATTTTGATCATTGATCATCTAACCATTTGGGTTTAGGCCAAGGCATTCAGAGACTTAGGGGCCACCACTACAGCTAAGTTTATTCAAGAGAATTTTATTTATCAGCACGGTTGCCCCCAATTTTTACTGAGTTATTATAAACCAATTTTATGTCACATATTATTTCTAAACTTAACGATCTAATGGGCATACATAGAGTATCATCTTTTTTATCCCCTGGAGACCAACGGCACTATTGAATGGGTTAACAGTACTTTGTTTTATAGTTACATATGTTGATCACAGGCAAAGCGTCCAGATGGAATCTTTTCTACATTCCGCCATATTGCATATAGAAATTGTATATCACTCGGCACAGGCCACTCCCCATTTCTTTTACTACATGGGAATCAGCTCACGTTTCCCTCACTTCTATATTCATGTGTTACCTAAAGAAAATGAGTCCTAAGCGATACCTTAGTAAGCTCATGTAACAATAATTCAATTACAAAGTTCTGCTTACTCAAACGCTCTGGCTCAGAATGTCAAGGCTATAGCACATGATAACAAGGACAGCCAGATCTTACCTACTTTTGGTGTAGGGGAATTGGTGTTGTATTATGAGAATCATGGTTCAATATGAGCCAGCAAAGTTTTTATATTTGGAAAGGACCTTTGAGATTATAGAAGACATCAACGTATGCCTACAATCTAAAGGATCATAGTAAGGGACATTTTATCAATCAAGTGCATGCTAAATTTATATAAAGCACTTCCTGCACTCTGAGCCTCCAGCCTTTACCTACCAATAATACATCTGACCCGCACTCATCTTTGTTACCTGATGTTTGGTCAAGTGATGGAATTGTTGCAAGTGGAATAAACCATCAATTAATGCAATTTTTATTTATTAATTAAATTCCACTAATATCTAGAGAATAAATTCGATGACATAAGGAGTCTTGAGCGCATGGCCCTTAACTTCATAAAAAGTCTCCAAAGCTGTATATAGTACTCTTGGTGCTTTTGCATTGGCACCGTAGATATATAGTTATGCCAGATATATTCCATAACTCCACCGGTTTAAACTACTCCCTCAATCTAATAATTGCTTGGCTCCTGGCTTCAGCATCTATATCCACTTAAATTTACCTATATTGTTAACCTCTATTTTTCCCCATGTTGGCATATTATTTGGTATTAAGAATCCTATTCTCATTATGGCCATCTACCAGAACCTTGAATGCAATCAGTTGATCGTGACTAAAAATGAAAATCTGCCAAGCCTTAAAGTTTTACTCAATTAGCCTAATTTAAAAATCTTAATTCACTAATCTACCACTTTTGAGTGCTTCTTAGTATACATAAAGTTCACCAATAAGAATGCTAGTGGAAGAGGCATAATTTTGTTAAATTCTTTGGGTGGAAGGATGTTTTTTCTTATATTGCTAGAAGGAATCTAGCTGAAGAAGGATATCATATAGAGCAGTTGAGCCTTTGGCAGTACCTGATACTACATTTTATCTTTACTTTCTTATGATGCTACCTCATGATGAACACGTGTTTTTTTACAAGTGTTTACTAAGGTTGCTGTCCTCAAACAGTGCTTTACCAATTCGAGCATAATAACCTGTGCCTTTGAAATATGATGACTAAGTGCCAATCTCAACTGGGCACATCAAGCAATAACCAGTGAAAACGTCAATCATGTAATTATAGAAAAAACATTAATAGAGGATTCCCTCCCCCAATGGAAGAAACATTACTAGTTGGTTAATACTTCATATCTGAGGTCAACCCATTTAACTGAAAGCCTGAAAGTTTGGAATACCTTTGAATTCACCTTCCCATTTAAACCCTATTTAGTACTACCTGCAAACTGACAACCTGAAAGTTATGATCTGGCAGCTCTTTTATGTAATCTGCTCCACTGAAAACTATTCTTGACCTTCACAAGCTTCTGCTGTCTCTTCATACATGAAATGTCTCTACAACTCAGCTGCCCTAGATGATAATGAGTTGGTTGTTGGAGAAAAGCCCCATTTTTTCCACTTTGCCCATACAGCCCTTCACCATCTACTTCAGGTAGTGGGTTATATCATCAAGATATACTGCACCATCTAGGAATAGTCCAAAGCCTTAAAATACAATTTGTTCAATTTTATAATTATGCCTTTGTGTATGTTTGTGATTATTTTGAAGCTATCCAGGACAAATACTACCTTATTAAAGATGCCAGAGCCATAAGCCTTGCTTGACACTGGGATTGTTAAGTATATGAATACACATCTTACTCAGCGACTGCAGGGTGTAGTTTCTGAGGTACAAGAGTAAGTTAAAAATACCGATTCAGTTGTTACTGGCCAAATTTAAGCCTTTTAATCTATCTTAACCCAAAGATTATCTGCATAGTGGCCCTGCTGAATCAGATCCCAACAAAGAGACACAGTCATCAAAGGGCTCAGGGTCCTGAAGGTCCAAGGGCCCCAAAGGGCCCCAAAGAGCCAAAGGGCTCCGTGGGGGCTAAAGGACTTCTTGGCTTTAGGGGGCTCCTGGGCCTCCTGGGTCACCTGCTCCTACAGCTAAGTTTTCTGAAGACCCCCAAGGTGGTGAAATGCTCAAGAAGTTATAGGACCTTCAAAAAAATTAAAGTATTGATTGTGATTTGGAGTTTATCCCGGATGAAACCCCATCAACCCTGCTCTTACATTAGGCGCCCTTGACTTTGAACTGGATAATGTCCAAGAGTTCATGAAATTTACTGGAAAATTCCTTGACAAGATGAAACGCAAATTCATAGGCCTGTATGCTCATTTCAGCTTCTGTGATTCTAGAATACTGGACCTGAAATCCAACTCAATCAGAAGGCTGACGCCAGTGCACTAATTAGTGACGTAACAAGTTGCAGGACTATGTAAAAAAGATTTGGCAACAAATTGATTAACAAGCCTCCCGCACTAATGCCAAGTATGAAACTAGCAATCTTTATCCAGGTTATTGATACTGGCATTCATGCCCTCTTTATGCTAATATGTCGCTTTTAGACCCAGCTTTTTGGAACGCTTCATTTCAGGCCAATGTAATATTGCGTTCTTCCTAAACGCTTATAAAAGCGCTATAAAGGAGGCTACCAGTCACCAAAAGATCAAGCTTATTCATTCTTGCATATGTGGGGAAGCTCAAAGTATTATGACCCCTCATCTTCAAGGATACCAGACTTGGGACCAAGTCAAGACCACGCTTGTGCAAGAGTTTGGCTCTTATCATACCCTCACAAGTCAAAGAAAAGTTTTTATGGCTATTTGCCTCTTTTAAGGCAAAACCCGCCGCTGACATTTCATGATGTTTTCATGCTAGTGCACAATTACTAGTTATAACTAATCAAATCACTTTATCTGGCGGTACTACTGCCATTCTTGATGACCTTGAAGTGCGTCCTGAAGTTCAAATTCATAAGGTATGAATTAAGCAAGTATTAACTTGCATCTGTGATGTTGATGAGGCAATCAACAAGATTCCTCCATCCATTCTAGTTTCTTACCCTCAATAGTTCAGATTTCAACTAGTCCCAAAGTGTTATGAAGTGTGCTGATAATAATATTTCAGGAACTCAGGGTGAGTAACCACCAAGAACACCAGCCAGAATAATGTGGTGCAACCATCCATATTGGCATATAAAAAGATGTAAGGCAGCTGTGAGCACCAGCCACTGATTCCCAGAAAAGCAACCATTATTTATAAGGTGTCTGGCAGGCTGCTAAGTTTTACAAACAAAAATTGGATTTTTGAGGGTTTTTTATTGGAACTTAAGGGGTTGAAAGAGGGGAAATGGAGAGACAATGAATCTGTCAGAGTCTTCTACCTTATAAGCTCACAAACAATTCAAGGACCTAAAAAATTACATTTACCATCAGGAATAATTTTGAAACTCGATCATTCCAGATTGGCATCCTGAAAATATCATGATGCCGAATCAATTTCAGCCTGACCAGCCAATTCATGCTAAAACTTTGCCACCTAATTTCCTTCATGATGCAAATATGCTTAGCTGATTAACATCACTTCACTTGGCAGGCCACTGGGTGCGCTCATGGCCAGGCCACATATGGCTGGTCCTATTGAGTTGAAAAGGGTTTGTTGCACCTGTACCTATCAGGGATGAGCTCACAATTAATGACAATAACGGTGCATGGTGGATGGAAATCCGACGCATAAAACCTATTTGCTTAATTTGTTTTCAGCAGATTCAAATATAAATATATTGGCAGAACTCAAACCACTAAAAACTTTCTTTGTAAGATGCGAATTGCTGCCAACACCCTGCTGGTAGAGGCCCCTGTCTGCCACCACTTCCCCACAAATAACCTGAATTTTCTGCACCAACACTTGGGTTGTTGGCATGGGGAAAACGTTGTGACCTTCAAGGGATACGCTGTTACCCCTTCTCATCTACCACATGGGCTAAATTACCCAGGGTGATGAGGGTGAAAGCTGCAAGATTTTCCCCCTTATTGGTCCAAAATGGGAATACCTTTCAATCTAGCTGCAGGGTTTGCTCCTCAAGGCTTACATTATTCTTCTCTTTTTGAGTCAGGAGAGCACCCCCATCAGTATATAGGCCAACGGAACGTTCTTGAGCGTCTTTGGTAGCTTGATCGCATAGTAGGAGGTAATTTTCTGGGGGGGGGGTGAGGACCATCCGTTTGTGCAACATGGAGGCCTTCACCAATGTGCAGCAATTTGAACAACCACGGCACTAATTAAGCTGTTTTCATATAAGGAATCCTTTCCACACCACCAAGTACTGCACTGAGAGACATGAGCGATGGGATGCCAAAGAAGCCTCCACTCTGCCTCTGCTGCGTCATTGACCATCACTGGCTCAGGATCCACCAGCAGCATGCTTTCTAATGGTGACAACTGGGAAGCATGGAAAACAGGATGTTCTTAACATGAGTGTGAAGAGCAGACTGAAAGGCCCCATTACTCAGATTTTCCTCTAATATGCGAGGGTCTGAACATCTGATCACAAGCTTCCATAAGGATACTTTTATATGCAGGTGGCACGTATTGAGTATGATTGATGAACACTTTGTGATCTCATGGGTGGGAAAACATTCCTGATCTGTGAACCTCTTGTAATCACTGATGGCTTTGGTCACACACTTCTGGACCAGGGATTGAGTGATACAGATTTTTTGCTCACGGTTTACACAGCAGGGACCCCTGGGAAAAGACAAAGACCTGGGTAGAATGAGGAATTGTACCCCAACGTGGCCTCATGTGGCGAAAACACTATACTAGTGGTAGGCTTTGATGTATGAAAATTGGGCCAATGGAAGGTCATCCGCCCAGGTATCCTGCGCAGCGGTGGCATAACACCTGAGATAATGCTGAAGAACCTATTTTCTTTGCATCATTTGCCCATCAGACTGGGGATGCTAGGTGGTGGAAAAGCATGGCTTAATTACAAGATAGACAAGATGGCCGTTCAAAAGCGCGCCATAAACTGCAGCGCCAGTCGCTCACAATTTTTTATGGCAACCCAAACATCAAGAAGACACGCAGCACAAAAATATGTGCAGTTTCCTCGGAGGTAATAACCAAAGCACAGGACATATAAGGCGAACTTGGTAAAGCAGTATAAAACCACCATAAACACATTAAACCCATTTGGAGCTGGGAAGTTCACCAAGGAAGTTGACAGATAATGAGGTCCACAGACCCTCAGCCCGCTGTAGGGGATGGAGAAGATAATAGCAACCCAATCAATTGGACTTTGCCTTTGCGCACGTGATGCAACTAGAGATCCGCGCTGGGATATCCCTGAAGATCCCCGTTTAGTTAAACATCCCTTTCACCAAGTTGAAGCATTTTCTATACCTGGGTTAACCACTTCTGGGGGTCTATGATGAGCCCATATCACCTCATCGCGCAGTAGGGGAAGAACTAAAACTCAGGATATAAATAAAACTGCTTCCTCCCCCAGCAAATAATGAGCACACTGATGTACTAGGAGCCCCAGCTGGTCATCAGCTCCAACCCCTCTATGCAGGCCATTTGACCTGCCAATAGCTGAGTGACCAACATAACTTCTGCACCCCACTCTACCACCAATATTTCAGGAGAAGCGATGGCCAGAATCTGGGCTGGCAGAATTACCATGGCTAGCTTCTGTCCTTCCTCATCTATAAGACTCAAAGATGGGTTCTGGCTCAACGAGTCATGGAGGACATTCAGAGAACTTTTGACATATTTATTATTTAAATCAAAGCTACAGAGATCACGATACATCTAAGCCTGGTGATGCGCCAGCTTCTGCAATTTATGGAAGTGTTTGAGGGCCTGATGTTCCATATTCATGGTCACTAAATATTACATGCCCTGGAGGAGGTACTAAAGCATAACAACCATGCCACGGCAGCCAACTACTTATTGTAAATGGTTAGGAGTGTTCATACAAAGTGAACTTACGCAATAGTTAAGTGAACGGATGTTCCAATCAATCCTGCTCCTTAAGTAACACTACTTCCACGGGCAGCTGTTTATGCATCGCATGCTACAAAGAAAGGCTTCATTTGGTCATAGCGTTTGATAATAAGTGGTGTCATGAACAACACCTTGATGACATCAAAAACCCTTTGTCATTCTGTCATCCATATAATAGAACATTCTTTCCTGTCAAAGGATGCAGCGGTACATCCAGAGGCGAGAGGGTAGGGTAGATTTACTTAAGGCATATGATGGTGCCAAAAAAGCTCTGCAACTGCTTCTATTTAGTGGGGGTCGCCCATGCGAGCATAGCTTCAAGCTTGCTGAGAGAAATTGTGTAACAATCCTTCAGTACCAAATTACTGAGGAAGGTAACCTCACCCTTGAAAACCCACACTTAAAGGATTTCACATAAAGTCAGCCTTATGCAACGCAGCTAGATCCGCCTCCAGGTCCTTATTGTGCTGCTCAGGAGTGGAGGAATTCCCAAAATATCATCAATATATGGCACCACACAGGTGGTATCAAGGTCACCGAGTACATAATAAATCTTATACTGGAATGTGGCTGGAGCGTTTTTCTAAACTATATGACATCACGTGGAACCGGAAGATCAATATCTGATTATAAACCACTGTAAGACAATCCTGACCTTCCAACACCTGAATTTGTTTGAACACTTTCACAATATTGAGCTAAAAACACCCAGGATTATGCAATCGCTTGGCTAATTGTCTGCTTGAGGTGAAGTGGATAGGAGCATGAATGGTAATGTTGTATAAATGCCCATAGTCAACAAAGGGTTGCAATGTACCATTGCCTTCTGAGCAAAAACTATGGAAAAGGAGATTGCCGAGGTGTCCTTAAACACCTAGCCCTAAATAAGCATGCCATCCAACCACACATCCAGGGACTGTCCTCATGCTCGGTATAAGGGTACATGGGCAGATGATATGGATTACATTGACTTTCAGGAGAAAGGCCAAATCATACTCAGAGTGGGAGAGAAGAGGATTGGCCTTTTCATATTGGAAATATCCTGAAACCATGTCAAGATGGGGGAATTCTTCCAGCAGCGCTTTGGGGGAAGATGCTGAAACAATGTCCCCACTACTCCCGCAGGAGAGAAGGTATAGATCAACATAAATTCGCTCCTTGTGTGGGAAATTTCAAATGGCAAAATGTTTGGGCTCCAGTTCAATACAAACCTGTTGCTGATGCCACCAACCAATTCCCAAGATAATGGGAAATAAAATATCTGGCACAGCATTGAATTTATCACAAAAGCCAAACCTGTGTACTAAGAATGGTTCTGTACGTCTCACTGGTAACATTTCAATGATGCTAATGACGCACTTAGAACTTGGGATCCTACATTAAGACCGAGATCCAACCCCTGAAAAACTACAAACTTATAAAGTTTCCACGGCTCCCATGTCCAAAAACCCTTAACAGAGACCACGTGAACACCAACTGGATCTTAATTAGTAACAGAAAAGTAATTATGATTCTGATCCTTAGCAAAGATGTGAGACGCACTTGGGAGGGAAGGGATGTTCGGTGAACCATCTTCAGGTACATCATCAGGAGCAGAGGCTGTATCCTCCATTGTATGAACATACCCTAACTCTGCCACTTTTGCCATGGACAACTGGGGACGTCAGCAGGTTCACTAAACCTGCTCCCCCGAAATGAAGCGTCAGCCGTGATAATACAAGCATCAGAACCCACAACAGCAGGGTGAGGGGTAGATCAACAACCACAGGGACAAATAACACCCCCATGGACACAACTTGTTCCTGCCTTCCCCCCTTGAGGAAAAGTAAAAACCCTGTGTCCTTCTCCACTTGACCCAGGGTAGACCCTACTGGTATTTGTGCTAAGAAAGGTGTCTAACCTAGCATAAAAACCGCAATACATGAACAGTCCAGACTCGCAGTATACAACACTCTAGCTGATGGTTGACCTTTCCATTTGATAAACAAACCACTAAAGAACCCCACCATAGGGCAGAATGGATAAGGATGAGCATTTGGGCCGCTACATAATGTCATAGAGCATGCTGATAATAAACTGACCGCCTGGAACTCAGGGTCATCAACCATTCAGAACACCAGCCAGAATACCTATGGTACTTCCATCAATATTGACATAGGGAACAGAAGTAAGTTAGTCATAAGCACAATCAGATGCTTCTAAAATTGGCAACTATTGAAATGAAATGTCTGGCGTACTGCTAAAATTCACAGATGAAACTTGATTTTTAATATCTTTAATTTAAACTTTAGGTAAAAAAGGAAAATAATGGAGCAACAATGGAACCTGTCAGGGTCCGCTATAAGCTGTTAAAATTTGTGGGTTTCATTGATTGTTAATGATTGATAACCCCTAAATTGATTAACTGCACAGGTTCAGTGTTGTGCAATTCTCCATGTTGTCTGACAATACTATGTATTCTTTTGATAATAGTATGAGGACTATTATCTTTAGTTGAATAAGCACTAGTATTAGGTCCGACGCTTGACCAGTATTCCTCCTAGAAACACTTAAGATGTCTTCAATAGGGATTTTGTATAGAGAGTGTCTGTAACTCTCTCGTTCCCAGCAGGATGGTGTGGGATACAAACCCACACTATTAGGGAACTAGCCATTAGAAAAATGAGAAACAAGGCACCTCAAATGGTGCCAGTACAAAAGGGACCCAATGCAAGGGTGTAGAGCGCGGTATACAATACCAGGTAAGCGAGAAACAATACAACTTGAGTGGACCCCAGGGGGGAGTACATAATCAAGTGTAAATTGGTGCTAGGAGGCTTTGAGCCTCGATCTGGAGGGGACCTGAGCAGCCCAAGGGAGCTCCTGAAACTTTTATTATTTGGGATAGTATGTAGTGGCCAACATAGTTGGAGACCTCCTCAAAGAGTTCCGCACCCAAGTTCAACTAAGGAACCATAAAGAAAACATAAAAAAGCGGGTAAGTTTATTTTGTGTATGTCGACCAAAAAGGAGTGTTGGTCACAGAAACCATATTTAAACATAGTTGGGGTAATTATGGGTCTGCGGAAGTGGGCACAAGCCTTGATGCTCCAATAGGCAAACGCTCTCATCCAATTTGGTAGAATACACCAAAGCATCTTCACTCATGTGATCAATTGATGTTGTATTATACCCAAACTCATAATTTTGTGACTAGAACTGGGTTTTGAACCTCCGTTTTCCAATCAACCAAATCGAACTGTTTTTGTTTGTTAAGTAGATTGTCAATTTTAACACCTGGGCCAATACAAGGGACTGGGCGTTTTGCACTTCACTAGTACCAACCTGGGCATATTTTGCTTGTACCCAGCATTGGATAATGTGTGCTTGAGGTCAGAGAGAGCCTGAAGCTTCACCTTCTGGGCCTCCTGTCGCCCAGCCTTATCCTTGGGGTTGGTTCCTACTATCAAGTTGTTCAACCATGACAGATTCAGTCCCTTATAAAGCCTAAATTGATATACGCTCAGATCCTCATTTACATCTTCTCTCTGATGACACACAGTTGAAAGCAATCCCCAATTCAGCTCAGCTTTTCTTCTCTGGATCCACGCTCATATTATTACTCTTTATTTATAAAGAGTCTCCAATTAAAGCACACAGCATTAATTACCTTGAAGAAGAATAGAACTAAAATGGAGTGTTTTAAGTGAATTCTTAGGGGAATTTATATTAGGACTACAGCGTCCAACCCTTGGTTGGCACCTCATTGATGAAATGGCAGCCATTGAAATTTAATCCATCATAGTCTCATCAGCGATTGTCTTCTCCATCTTGGCTAGGATTCCATCATAGGACATCCTTGAGACCTAAAACGGAAAAAGCTGGATAATGTGTCCCTAACGTTTTCCTCTCAATCGCAGTGGACTAACCATATTTGGCAAGCGACCTGCTTAGACGTTAGGACTTGTTACCAATTAAGGCAGGTCATGAACCAACTGATTGATTTGCCAGTTGCAGGCATCATCATTCACCTCACAACTTGATTTTAAATTCCCAATTGGTCAGTGATGAAAACTGAATGATCCCAATCAGTACACCTGACAAATAAACACTATCAGATGCCCTTTTTTCATTGGCAACTATGCCTGACGAGATCCTAAGCATTCACTTAGATCAATCTCTAAAAGATTGAACCAGGGAATACCTAAAAATCCACAAAACATTTTTACCCCAAAATCAGGGTCAACTGATATCCATTTTACTTTGCTATAGAAAATTAATCACTACCAATCCCTGGTAATCTAGTCAGCAGGGAATATGGGGGAAAACCCCAACACATCCTCCCTCTTGACTAGATTTCCAGCGAAAAAGGATTGGGACAAGAGAACACTGCTTTGGACACTCAGTAGAATACTTTTTCAAGCAGAGTACAATCAATTAGTACTCAATGCTGCTCAGGACGACCTTTGGCTTGCGGCTCTCTTCCTCTTCCTCCTGACTACTGCCTAATCACAGTGCAGTTCCCATGCCTTCTGTTGTACCTGGCTGATTGATTTACTAATGATGATATCAATCCTGGGATCTGGTTTTCCCCCATCAGGGCATATGACCCACTGTCATATTCAGGATTCTTGGTCTAACATCCTCAATCTTACTGATTTTCTCCCCATCCTTGACCAGAGATTCTTGCCACTAAAGTTTGTTTCATGGTGTAATTAAGAACGCTATTTATATTCGCCTTTGTTATTTTCTCATAATAACATCTTGACTCATATCATTCTTTATTTTTCTCTTGTGAGATTATCCCATTAATTTTTGAAAATATTTCTCCAAAATTAGAGTTTATTTTTAGAGTGCATAATGTCAACTATCATATAAGTAAGACATTCCCCTCTCATCCAGCTCATCTGTCTAATTTAGTGTCCTGGTACAACAACTGATTAATAGCATGCCTGATAAAGATCTTCATCTCTTTCAGCTGATGAGTCAATCTGCTCGCTGGAACCACTTCCATGGTCCTTCCAGGACTCATATTCCCAGTCAAGTACCAGTAGATAGTACTTCCATCGAATTAATGAAAATGGCAACCAACCCCACTGAAACCAGGTTAGCAATTGTCACAAATGACTTGTGACCAATCCTTCCTCTATTGTCAATTCCTGAGTTAGATTTCAAGACTCTTCTGGATCCAGCTCCTTTTACAGATACTACTATTATCATCATTGAACCTCCTGAAGCAATGCCCTTTGCTCTTTATCATTTGTTCCTCTCTGGATTGGACTTGCTTCCAGAGTTCGTTTTCTGACTCAGCCAATATTACAAGCCAGCTGTTTTGACAACAAAACTATTAATCAGAAACAGCGTACATTTTGAACTCTCCTATGAATAATTAAGGGCACAAGTAACCTAGGCTTTGTGCATAGCTCTGAACTCCTCCAATCTCAAAAATATTTTAGATTAAGATGTTGCAGCATATGCTCTTCGCTTTGCTAGTTAACTTAATTAAAGTTGGGCCACGAAGCTTCCAGCTTTCCCTAGTTTTCATTGCTCCTTCTGCTTCAGCTTCTGAGAAGCTTGTAGTCATTGCTTGCAGGATGCCATTTTATCCTTGCACGACTATCTCATCTCTGGTGCATCCCATCGGTATCTTCCACTGTTGGCTTTGATAGGGGGCATGATTTGGCAACCCCCATCTAGTATCTCATGCTCGTTGCCAGCCCATATGTCCGGTGTTCTTGATGAAGCCCATCAGCAAGCGCTCAAGAGCAATCTTCCTTCTCTGGTAAAATACTGGGATTATTCTGGGTTATTTGCTGACTGCCTCTTCTTATTCTGTTGCTTTCCTCCCCAATCTGATGTATAACATTTGGCATCTTCCAATATTTCAATTTCTCTTCCCCTAGTCTCTTTCTTGCAGTGATCTGCGTCCCCTCAACGAACTTAATTATATGTAGGTCTAGACCTTGCTAGCATCCAATCTCACATAGATTTCAACGGTCAATTACTCCTACTGCAATCCATCCTCCCTCCCCCAGAGGTGAAAAAGGCGGAATCATCCTCAAATTGAGAATAATCAATAAAAAATGATAAATATAGAAATATATCAGTCTTCCTATGCGTTTTTTAATAATCTCTTTTTCCAATTTTTTCTTCTAATCTTTTACTTTGTTCTTCTTTTTCCATGGGACTTGACTTTTTTGGTTCAGCGTTCCATCTTTTTAGTTTATTCCTCAAACTAGATCCTAGGTATACTTTTACCTACCAGTTTTCTATGGTTCAGAGGTCTTTCTTTTTTAAGACTTAACCATCTAGTTTTGTTCAGCAGTCCTTTTTTCAGACTTAACCAAATCATTAGGACATAAAAAACTTAATGTTTCTTTGGTCCTTTAGGAGCTCTTTTTATTTATTTTCCTCGATCTATCACTTTAAATACTTAGCATGGACTCAATTTACTTCCTTCCATCCAAGAAGTTCTTGATGGAGTAGGCGTTTGTTACCATCTTGCAATCATCTCAAATGGATCTGCCCACAATGCATCCAATTTATTTCTTCTCCTGAAACCATGTGTATTGCAATAGGTAACTCTTTCGCCTATTTGGTATTCTGATAAGGCCAGTCATTTTTTATCATCCGTCATTTTTGCTCATATACTCTACTTCAAAGTTGTGTCAGGTGCTTGCGATTGCATTTTTATCAGGATACTTGTCAATCAGTTCAGGTACTTCTCAGCACTCATCACTGATGTTATATCCACCAACAATATATAATTGGCGGCAATACGGCTTTCTTCCCATATAGCAACTTAAACAGCATTTTCCCATTGCCATATGATGAATAATATTGTAGGCGAACATCACTAAACTCAGGTACATTCCCCACACAGAAGTTCATCATGCGACCAGCTTCCTCAGCGTCACAGCCAGCATCTCATTAAATCGTTCCACCAGTCCATTTGTCTCTGGCTGGTAGGGTACAGACACAACCCCTCAGATCCCAATTATTTAATTTAATTGCATGAAATATGAGATGTGAAATTTGTCCCATTATCACTCATCATGACCTGCAGGCATCCATGTCGTTATACTATTTGATCTAGGATGAACTTTTGCTTTACTGGTAGTATCTACTTTTTCCAGGGCCTTCATCTTGACCCATCTCATCAGATGATTGATTGCAACTAATATGTACTTGACTCCCCCTATGATCATCATCAGCGGTCCCATCACATTGATTTACTTCTTATGCCAAGCAAATCCAGGGCAGACCAGTTGGTATCCAGTCATATTATCATGTGGCTTGTGCAACTGGCACTCCATAAAGCAAGCCAGATAGTCTGCGACATCATAGTTGATTGACTCCCAGTACTAGTACTGGAGAATATGGTCAGTCGTTTTTCTCAGGCCTCTGTACCCAACAACCTTATGACAAGCTTAATAATAGCCACTCATTCTGACAGCTTTGGGGATAGTAATTTCTTCCCATTGATTGTCTTGAAAACTTTTCAATCATGGTCTTGGTGTTTTTCATCGCTTTTCTAAGCACACCTTGGATTGCTTGGGGCTTAATCCCAATTTCTCCATCGACCATTCTCTAGAATAACTCATCCGCCTGCTGGTATACCATTTAGACCGTTTAAAACCATTGTAAGACATCCACATTCTGATTTGAAGCCCCCACTCAGTGGATAATATCATAATTATAAGCCTGTAACTTCAATAACCATCAGGCCAGTTATCATTCTGGTTCTTGTAAATTGTAAGCCAACACAACGGGGAGCGTTCCATCACCACTTTAAAGTGCATTCCGTAGATGTACACTTAGAACTGTTTACAGGCGTAAATGACTGCAAGGCATTTATGCTCAGTTATGGTTTAATACTTCTAAGCAGCTGAGAGTGTATGGCTCACATATGCCACTGGATGTTCATCCCCAAGTTCATCTACTTGGCTCAGTACGGCGCCAATCGCCATCAATCAAGCATAAGTTTGTATGATAAATTCTCAATTGAAATTTTGATATTTCAAAATTAAAGAATATATCAAATACTGACATATAACTCAACTAAGGATTTCTGTGCTTCTTTATAACATACATATCCTTTCTTCACATCCTTCAACAGATGGAATAAGGGCATGGCAACTCTGGAAAAATCCTGAATAAATCTTCTATAGTATCCAACCATTTCAAGTAACACTTGGATGTCTCAGAAACTCTTCAGCATAGCCATTCATTCTAAGACTTCAATTTTCTGGGCTTGCAGATGAAGTCCACTTTAGTTAATCACGAATCCCATATAATCCAACTTTTTTTTGAAGAAGTGACACTTCCTTTTCTTAATCTTCAGGTTGGCCAAGGATAGCTTCTCGAACACTTCCTCCAGGTGGTGCAAATGGTCAGTAAACGTCCTACTGAACACATTGATATCATTCAAGTATACCGGGATGCACGACAACTTCAAGTCGTTTAATATAGCGTCCCTGGCCCTCTGGAACGTCGCAGGCACATTGTAAAGACTCTGGGACATTCTTGTAGGTTGATATAGCCCCTGTGCGGTGATAATCGCACATTTTTCTTAGTCTTCTATTGGAAGATAAATTTGCCAATATCCCAATATTAGATCCATCGTGGAGAACAACTTCGCTTCTCTCAATCAATCTAGTGCATCATCAATTCTTGTTAGTAGGTACAAGTCCTTATTCAAAATTTTGTTCAGCTTCCAATAATCAATTACCACCCAATTAGAGCCATCCTTCTTCTTCACAATAAGAATTGGATTTGCCCAGGGACTCAATGACAGAACTAGAAGCCCATGCTTTACTAGTTTGCTAATCTTTTTCTCCACTACTGCCTAGCCACCTTTGATCATCAAATTAGTCTCATCCTGATTGGCAAAATTTTCCCAGTATCGATCTTGTGGATCACATCTCTTGCACATCTCAATTAATGGTTGTCCTGGGCAAATACTTCCCAATATTTTTTTACCAATTTAAGTACCTTCACTTGCTGTCCTTCCGTCAGATCAGCGAGTTGCTCTTGATTAACCAGTATATTGATACTCTCAGTTAACCTGGTTAGTAATCCCATTTCATTGAGGGTAGCAAAATAGTGAAATTTCCTCAGTTTGGCCATCAGGATTAGGTGAACAAACATGATGATCTGATTCTTTTTAATCTTCATTGACTTTTTAATTAAATTCACCAGGCTAACTGGAATTTCTCCATGGCCTAGAATTATTATTCCAGGAGCCACCCAAGACTCTACTCTGGACTTCTTCCAGTGGCTTCTGACCTCCCCATACAGCATCTCTGGTATCTCTAATGCCATCCCATGTCAACTATTATTTGTAATTCTGGCGTTATGGTTTTTGCATTCTTGATACTCATTGGAATTCCCCAATTTTCTAGGATTTCCGTCAGCATTTCTTGTTGCTTCTGCCCAACTAGTTGGTATCAAATTGGGACAATGCCATCATTGTATATCAAGTTGATGAATTTATTTCTCCTACTCAGTGGAGCTTCACCATCCTTTTGATAAACCAATGGTAACGTCTGACCCAATATGGTTAACGTATTAATCTTGAGGTTACATTTAACTTTGTTTTTCATAGAAATTCCATCCTGATCAGAATGTCATAGTTTTGGTTGGCCAAACTATTGCTGGTGCAGATACCACTAAGGCTCCAAATCAAAGTTGCAGAGTGCTATATGCTCCACATGGGATGGTGGTATTTGATCCAGATGTCCTGTACTCTTTCTTGTGTTCCAAGTGAGGTTTGATCTTAATTCTCTTCACCAGCTTGGTTGAGACAACATTACTGGGCGCTCCGCTGTCAACAATTGAAATCACTCATACTAGATATAATGTATAGCTATATATGTGCACTCAGAGTATTGTAAGATAGTATTTACTGAGTGTGTAGCAGCATTATTAGCTGAATTGAGGGTGTGAATGATTTGCGCCAATAAATCAGGTAATGATTCCGTGATTGCGCTGAGGGGGATTGACAGGTTTGCCTCATCTAATCAAACTTTGATCATTTCTTTGGAATTATCTGCAGCTCAAATCTTGTCCACTAGTTATTGGGCGTATGGCCAAGCAACTTCTTTTTTTATCTCATGGTCAATTTACTTTGCCTGGATCTTGTTACTGCATTTAAGTCCAAATTGACTACTAGATACAGCTGTTCCTGTATATCTTCAACATAGAGATCACTGATGTCAATCCAACCATTCATAATATTGGGAGGAAAAGCATTCTCTGCAGATATAGACTTTTCCCCATCTAGGCCGTGGGCCCTTTTCCCGACTCTTTTGCAGTTGCAGACTCTTTTTTCTTAATTTAAGTTGATTTGGTCCTTGGGTTTTTTTTGCAATGTACATCGAAATGTCCCTTTCCTCCACACAGGTAACAGACTTTCTCCTTATTAATACGTTTAAAGACTTCAGGCTTATTCCTCAGTACAACTCAATTATTTATTTCCTTAGCACCCTCATTCCCCTTTGTGGAATTTAAATTTAGTACTGGGTTTGATTTGAAACTTCTATTTGGGGCATCAAAGGTTGCTCCCAAGATTTTCAAATTGTCTACCATCTGATAGGTGGTAGTTTTCATCATGAACATGGAAGACATCATCTGATTTATATTGCAGTAAGGGCTGAAGGTACACATGTAATGCAATTTGGTCATTAAAATCATCCAGCGCTTTTGCTCCAACCAGGATTTGCAATTCCTGTTAGAAACAATCGGCAAAGCTTGCTAAGAATTCATCTTTATGGAATTATATGCCCATAAACTCTTGTTTGCGCTAAGACATGCATGTCAGGTTTGCGAATTCCTTTATAAATGGCCACTTTTTGTCTCTGAGTACAACCAGCTGTCCCCTACTAGATGGGGCAATACTAGGTTTAAACAATCGGTATCTAGGCAATTCGTCACCATCAATGCCTTTTAATGATCACCATATCCATACATTGTCATATTGAACAATCAGAAAGTTGCTGAGGCATTATCCCAATGGAAAATCAGCAATTTTAATGTCAATTTTAATTCCTCTGAGGTTTCTCTAGCTACTTCTCTTGGTTTGGCTACTCAGCTCACTTGGGGAGTAATTTCAGGTGTCATCTCTGAAATAGCAGGAACAGTGGATGGCATGTTTCTTGGGGTTTTCATCTTTCCAATTAGCGTATGGGAAGTTCTTTCTTCAGAGTTAGTCGCTGCATATGGCTCACATTCACATTTGTTAGTTTAGACTCCTTGACTTGTTTATTCAGCTGCTTGATATCTGCACTGAATGCTCTTAAACAAACGTGATCTGCTTCACACTTTGTTTTTCATAAATATACTTCTTGAATTAAGTACCCTTCTTTCTTCTTTAATGACGTTATCTTCCAATAACTCATTTCTGAACCTCATAGTATTAAACCCTTTCAATCTTATTAACTCTCTCCTCTAAGGCTGCGAATTCTCAATGATCCGCTGAGTTCAGGGCGTTCTAATTAACAGTTACAACTCCATCCATAGTCTTCTTATCTCATCTTTAAACAGCACTACGTTCTAAAATCTTCTACTCAACTACATCCCTGTAGTGAGCACCAATTGTTAAAATTTATAGTTTTCTAATTATTTTTGGCTAATACCCCTATAGATGTATTAACTTCACAAGTTCAGGTTTTTTGCAATTCTACATGGTGTATGATAGTAGTTGATATAATCATTGATAATAGTATGGAGACTATTACCTGTAGGTGAATGAAAGTACTAGAAATTTGGTTAACGCTCAGACAGTATTTCCTCTCAATTACTTTGAAGTCCTGAATAGGGATTCATTCCCTGGTACCGCCTAGCTCAATCTACACTCAGATCCCTGTTTACGGTTTCTCTCTATGACACACTTTTGGCAGCAATCCCCAATTTGCTCAGCTTATTATCTGGATCCTCGCTCAGATCCTTACTCTTTATCCTAAAGAGTCTCCCGATTATTGCACACAGCAATAAATTCCTTGAGAAAGAATAGAACTCAAAATGGATTCTGTTCTAAGTATACTAAGATAATACTCTGATAATGAATCTGTAAAGTAATGTTTTTATTAATGAATTCTTTAGGGAATTTATAGTGGGCAATTCAGTGCCCAACCCTTGGTTGGCACCTCCTGGATAAAACGGCAGCCATTTCCATTGAATTACTTATCCTCATCTCATCAGCGATGTTCTTCTCCATCCTGGTTAGGATTCCATCATTTGACACCCTTGAGATCTAAAATGGAAAGAGTCAGAGAACATATTCCTATCATTTTCTTCTGGATCCAAGAGAACTAACCATATTTGGCAAGCGACCTGATTATGTAATGGAACTTGTTACCCATTAATGCAGGTCACAAACCAATTAATCAATTTGCTAGTTGAAGGTGGCATCAATCGCCTTGCAACTTACTCCTTAAATTCCTAATCATTTAGTAATTTAATTCAACCAATACCAATTGGTATACCTGATAGTTAATCACCTATCAGATGCCCCTAAAGCATTTTCAACTCTCACAATAAGATCTTAAGCATTCATCCAGATTGATCCCTGACAGATCTGACCCAGGCAAATAACTTAAAATCCCCCAAACATAGTTACCCCAAAATCAGGTTCAACCAATATACAATTTACTTTACATTAGGGAATTACTTCCTAGTAATCACTGGTAATCTAGTCAGCTAGTTTTTGGGGAAAAAACCAACACTTGCCAACTTTGGCAGTACTCATAAATGTTTCCATTGATGAATCTTTAATCCTGACTTGTCATTCTTCCAACAGGTCCTAATTCATTTCATATGTCAACAACTGACTCTTGAATCTTCATAACTCATTACATTGTGAATTTCTTATTAGTCAAAAGTTCCGTTTGATTGTTCTTATCATTTTTTTAAAAACTTTTTTTTGGCATTTGTTGCCATCCAAAACGTTGAAATAAATCCACTGGTGGATCTGGAAACGATCCCTTAATCACACAGATTTATCTAGCCTTGTTACCTCCATCCAATTTCGTCTTGAATTGATGATCTTCATCTCCAGAGATTTCCGCTGATTGATTGAATAATATATGGGTCAAACAATTCCCTCCACTATCTTGGACCAATTGTTTTCTGTTTTGACCTCATACTCTTCATCAGTAATGTAATCCAATAAATCAAAATTAATTGATTTTCCGTATAAACTCATCCAATGTCTCATCTTTTGTCTCCTCACTCCTCAGGACTATTTCAAGAGGGCCCAATTTCAATCTGAGTTGGCCCTGAAAATCCTTGGGACTATTTCAAGTGAATTCTTTTGCAACCTGAGTTGGCCCTGCTGATAATCTTCATCTTAAGTTGATATCTGGAGGAACAGGATTTTCTTGCAGCACTAGACAATTCGATTCTAGGATGCAAGTCTTTTTCCCAAATCTTAAGTATCTTCATTGATTGGCTTCACTAGTTGCTCAACTTTTGAGTTGAGTGAACGCAATTGGCTGTAGTAAACTTCACTTTCAGTCTTCAATGACAGTACTTTCCCTAGTGACTCATTACTGAAATTAGAAACATTTTTATATGACATCATGTACTAGTATCTTCTACTCTACTACACCCCTGTAGTGAGTAACAATTATTAAAATTTATAGGGTTTCTTAATTTCCTGTCTGATAACCCCTAAATTTATTAACTGCATAGGTTTGGTGTTTTTCAATTCTCCGCGTTGTATTATAGTTATATTTATTCATTTGAAATAGTATGGAGACTATTATCTGTAGTTGAATAAAGTATTAGTATTTTGTCCAACGTTTGACCAGTATTTCCCCTCAAAATACTTAAAATGCCTAAATAGGGATTCGTTTCCTTAAACCGCCTAACATGATTATGATCAATTCTTGTTTATGGCTTCTCTCTTGTGACACACAGTCAGTAGAAATCCCTAATTCAGCTTCACTTCTCTGATTCTACGCTCAGATCCTTACTCTTTATCCCAAAGATTCTCCCAATTAAAGCAGACAGCAATAATTTCCTTGAAGAAGAATAGAATGGTAAAGTAACCTATAAAGTGTGTGTTTTACATTAAGTGAATTCTTAGGGGAATTTATAGTGGAAATAAGGTGCCCAGCCTTCAGTTGGCACCTCATTGATGAAATGGCAGCCATTGCCAATTTATTCGTCATTATCTCATCAGCGATGGTCTTCCCCATCCTAGCTAGGATTCCATCATTGGACATCCTTGAGACCTAAAACGGAAAAAGCTGGATAATATGTCCCTAACGTTTTCCACTCAATCCCAGCGAACCAACCATATTTGGCAAGCGACCTGCTTAATCAATAGGACTTGTTACCAATTAAGGTTAGTCATGAACCAACTGCTTGGTTTTCTAGTTTCAGGCAGAATCATTCACCTCACAACTTGATTTATTAATTTCCCAATTGGTCGGTGATGAAAAATGACAAGTCCCAATCAGTACACCTGATAGCTAATAATCAATCAAAATCAGATGTACTCATTTCATTGGCAACTCTTCCTGATGAAATTCTTAAGCATTCATCCAGATCAATCCCTGACAGATCTGACCCAGGCAAATTACTTAAAATTCCCTTTACATTGTTATGCTAAAATCAGGGTCAACTGATATATAATTCACTTCGCTATAGGGATTATCCCCTAGCAACCCCTGATAATCTAGTCAGCTGGGAATATGGGCAAAAATCCCAACACATCCCCCCTCTTGCCAAGATTTTCAGCGAGAAAAGGATTGGGACAGGAGAACACTACAGTGACACTCAGTCAAATACTTTTCAAGCAGAGTGCAATCAATCAGTACTCAATGCGGCTCAGGACGACCTTTGGCATGTGGCTCTCTTCCTCTTTCTCCTCACTACCACTTACTCAGAGCATGGTTCCTATGATCTTCTATCATGCCGGGCTGATTGATTGACTTGTGATGATATTAATCCTGGGATCCATTTTTTCCCTTGTCAGGGCATATGAACCGCTGTCATATTCAGTATTCTTGGTCTGTCATCCTTAATTTCCTGATTTTCTCCTTGTCCTCAACAGGTATTTTTGTCATCGATGTTCATTTCACAGCCATATAAAAAATGTTCATTTATATTCACGCTTGTTATTTTCTAATAATAACCTCTTGGCTCATATCACTCTTAAATCTTCTCTAAAAGTTTATCCCATTAATTTTAAGTTAAAAATTCTCCAAAATTGGAGCTTAATTGATTTCAGAGTGCATAATGTCAACTATCATATAAGTCCAACATCCTCCTCTTGTACAGCTCATATATCGAATTTGGAGTCTTAGTACCAACAACTGCTTATTAGCATGTCTGATAAAGACCTTCAGCTTTTTATGCTGATGAGTCAATCTGCTCACTGGAACCACTTCTATGGTCCTTCCAGGACATATACCCCAATCATGTAACCGTGGCCAGTACTTCTGTGGAATTACTGGAAATGGTAACCAATATAACAAATTAGGTTAGTGATTGTCTCAAATGACTTGTGACAAATCCTTCCTCTGTCATTATTCCTCAGTTAGTTTATGAACTCTCCTGGATTCAGCTTCATTCGCAGATTCTCTTACCCCCATCAGCAAACCTCCTAAAGCAATGACCTCCGCTCTCAATCAATTGTTTCTCACCAGATCAGACTTGCTTCCAGAGTTCTTTTCTGACTCAGTCAGTATTATAAGCCAGCTGTTTTGGCAACAAAACTATCAATCAGAAACAGCGTACATTTTGAACTCTCCTATGAAGAATTAAGGGCATAAGTAACCTAGCCTTTGTGCATAGCTCTGAACTCCTCCAATCTCAAAAATATCTTAGATCAAGATGTTACAGCATATGCTCTTCGCTTTGCCAGCTAAGTTCTATAGAGTTGGGCCACGAAGCTTCCTGGCTCTCCGTGCTTTCATCACTCATTCTGCTTCAGCTTCTGAGAAGCTCATAGTCATTTCTTGCAGGATGCCATTTGCTCCTTGCAAGACTATCCTGTTTCTGGCATGTCCCATCGGTATCTTCCACAGATGGCTTTGATTGGTGGCATGATTTGACAACCCCTGCCTAGTATTTCTTGCTTGATGCCAGCCTATAAGTCCAATGTTCTTGATGAAGCCTGTCAGCAAGCACTCAAGATAAAAATTCCTGCTCCAGTGCCATATTGTATTAATTGAGGTGTTTCACCAAATACCTTTTCTTGTTCTGTTAATTCCCTCCACATTATAGGGTATCACGTTTGGCATGTTGTTACATTTTCATCTCTCTTCCTCTAGTCATTTCCTTGCAGGTATCAGCATCCATATTTGAACTTGGTCTTTTAGGTCTAGCACTCACTAGCATCTGATCTTGCATAGATATCAAGAAGTTGTTTACTCCTACTCCAATTATCCTCTCTCCCTCAAGAGGTGACATAGGTGGAACCATCCCCAAGTCAAGGAAAACTGATAAAAAATAAAGATTATAAAAATATATTTCTTATATACGTTTTTATTATTTTTTTCAATATTTTTATCAATCTTTTATTTTTTTTTCTTTTCCTTCTATGGGACTTGACCTTTTTTCATTTCAAAGGTCCATCTTTTTATTCTATTCCCCAAACTGGTTCCTAGGTATACTTAGACCTACCAGTTTTCTATGGTTCAGAGGTCTTACTTGTTAAGACTTAACCATCTAGTTTGATCCACGGTCCTTTTTTCAGACTAAACCATATCGTTAAAACATAACCAACTTAATGGTTCAGTGGTCCTTCAGGAACTCTTTTTTCATTATTTTTTTTATTAATTCACTTCTTTAAATACTCAGCATGGACTCTATTTACTATCCTTTTATTTAAGAGGTTTTTGATGGAGTAAGCGTCTGTCGCAGCCCTGTCAATAGTGTTGAACAGACTTGACCACAACACATCCAACATGTTTTTATCTTAAAACTATGAATAATGCAATAGGCAACTCTTTCGCCTATTGGGTATTCTGATAAGGCTGGTCTGTTCTTATCATCTGTTGTTTTCGCTTGAATCCTTTTCTTCAAAGTAATATAAATGCTTGTAAATGCATATTGATCCAGATATTTGTCAATCAGTTCAGAACTGCTTGGCGATCATCCCCAATGTTGGTTTTCACCACCAAATATAAAATCAGCGGCAACACGGCCTACCTTTCATTTAGCAATTCAAACGTCATTTCTGAATCACCATATGATAACTTACATTTAGGTGAACATCACCAAATTAATGTACATTCCACACATGGAAGTTCTTCCTGCGGCCAGCTTCCTCAGCGTCATGGCCAGCATACCATTGACTTATACTACCATTCCGTTTGTCTCTGGCCAATAGGGTACAGACATGACTTATAAGATCCCCATTAGATCATTTACTTGTAGGATCACGTGAAATTTGAAATTCATTCCATTGTTGCTCAGCAGGACCTGCAGGCATCCATGTTGGTATACTACTTGTCTAGGTATTATGCAGTGCTGGTAGCATCTATTTTTGCTAGCGCCTTCATCCTTCCCATTTTTTCAGATAGTCAATCGCAACTATGATGTATTTAACTCCCTCTATGCTCATCATCAGTGGTCCCATCACATTGATAGAAACTGTGTGCCAAGAAAATCCAGGGTGGACCAGTTGGTATACAGTTATGTTCTTATTCAGCTTTTGCAACTTGCACTCCACACAACAAGCCAGATAGTCCGCAACATTATACATGATTGACTCCCAGTAGTAATACTGGTAATATGATCAGTCTTTTTCTCAGGCCTCCATGCTAGACAACTTTATGAGCAGCTTGAACAATAGCCACCCATTCTGCAGCTTTGGGAATAGTAATCACTTCCAATTGATTGTCTTGAAAACTTTTCTATAATGGTTTTATTGTTTTCCATCTCTTTTCTAAGCACACCTTGGATTTCTCAGGGCTCATCCCAATTACTCCGTCGACCATTCTCTGTATTAGATCATCCACCTGCTGGTATACCACCTGGACCATTGTTAACTGCAATAGGCCATCTGCATTCTGATGAGAAGCTCCAGCTCAGTGGACTATCTCATAATTATGAGCCTGTAACTTTAGTGTCCATCAGGCCAGTCTTTCTTATGGATCTTATAAATTGTACAGTCAATACAACAAGGAGTGGTCCATAACCAATTTGAAGTTCATTCCTTGGATATACACTCAAAACTGTTTACAGGGTAATTGACCGCAAGGCATTCATGCTCAGTTATGGTGTAATTCCTCTCAGCGGCTGAGAGTGTCTGGCTCACATATGCCACTAGATGTTTATCCCCAAGTTCATCTACTTGGCTCAATATGATGCCAAATGCCATCAACAAAGCATCAGTTTTTATTATAAATTCTCAATCTAAATTCATATATTTCAAAATTTGTAGATCTGTTAAATAATGGCATAATTCATTGATGGATCTCTGAGCCTCTTCACACCAATCGAATCCTTTCTTCAGATCCTTTAGCAAATGGAAGAGGGGTTGGTGATTGTTACATAATCCTGGATGAATCTTCTATAGTATCTGACCAATTTAAGGAACACTTGGATATCTCTCACTCTTTGGTACAGCCATGCCAGTAATCTTATCTCATTGTAGGTCCAAAAATCCTGGACCAATAAAATTGATATTTAATATTTTATATATTTTATCTATTTTTGTATTTTTATTTTGCAGTGGGACTTTTAACCTACAATTAGGTTCAGAGGTCCTTCTTTTCACCTTCATACAAACTGGTTCCTATGTATACTCTGACCTACAAGTTTTCATGGTTTAAAATCTTATCTTTTTAAGATTTAACCATCTATTTGGTTCAGCGGTCCTCTTTTAGGACTTAAACAAAATCTTAGGACATGCATTTTTAATGGTTCAGTGGTACTCTGGAAACATTGCAATAAATTTTTTTTTAGTCCAATACTTTCAATTTTTAGTATTGACCTTCTTCACTATATGACCAGCATCACTTCTTATTCACATATAGGCAGCACTTTCTGACTTTTCCAATATTTATAAATGTTTCCATTCATTAAGCCTTCAATCCTAACTTGTCATTCTTTTGATAGTTTTAATTCATTTTTTTAACAACTGATACTTAGGACTTTGTATCTCCCACAATTGTGAATTTCTTATTTGTCAACAGTTCCGTTTGATTGTTCTTATCATTTTTTTAAAAAGTTTTTAGGCATCTGTTGCCATCCAAAACGTTGAAATAAATCCACTGGTGGATCTGGAAACGATCCCCTAATCACATAGATTAATCTAGCCTTGGCACCTCCATCCAATTTCGTCTTCAAATTGATAATCTTTATCTCCAGAGATTTTCTGCTGATTGATTAAATATTTCTGGGTCAAATTAATTCCCCCACTATCTTAGATCAACTATTTCTTGTTATAACCTCATACTCTTCATTAGTAATGTAATCCAATACTCTGAATTGATTGATTTTACATATAAACTCATCCAATGTCTCATCTTTTGTCTCCTCACTCCTCAGGACTATTTCAAGAGGGCCCAATTTCAATCTGAGTTGGCCCTGAAAATCCTTGGGACTATTTCAAGTGAATTCTTTTGCAACCTGAGTTGGCCCTGCTGATAATCTTCATCTTAAGTTGATATCTGGAGGAACAGGATTTTCTTGCAGCACTAGACAATTCGATTCTAGGATGCAAGTCTTTTTCCCAAATCTTAAGTATCTTCATTGATTGGCTTCACTAGTTGCTCAACTTTTGAGTTGAGTGAACGCAATTGGCTGTAGTAAACTTCACTTTCAGTCTTCAATGACAGTACTTTCCCTAGTGACTCATTACTGAAATTAGAAACATTTTTATATGACATCATGTACTAGTATCTTCTACTCTACTACACCCCTGTAGTGAGCAACAATTATTAAAATTTATAGGGATCTTAATTTCCTGTCTGATAACCCCTAAATTTATTAACTGCATAGGTTTGGTGTTGTGCAATTCCAAGCGTTGTATTATAGTTATATTTATTCATTTGAAAATAGTATGGAGACTATTATCTGTAGTTGAATAAAGTATTAGTATTTTGTCCAACGTTTGACCAGTATTTCCCCTCAAAATACTTAAAATGCCTAAATAGGGATTCGTTCCCTTAAACCGCCTAACATGATTATGCTCAATCCTTGTTTATGGCTTCTCTCTTGTGACACACAGTCAGTAGCAATCCCTGATTCAGCTTAACTTTTTGATTCCACGCTCAGATCCTTAATCTTTATCCTAAAGATTCTCCCAATTAAAGCACACAGCAATAATTTCCTTGAAGAAGAATAGAATGGTAAAGTAACCTATAAAGTGTGTGTTTTACATTAAGTGAATTCTTAGGGGAATTTATAGTAGAATTTGGTGCCCAGCCCTCAGTTGGCACCTCATTGATGAAATGGCAGCCATTGCCAATTTTTCCCATCATTTTCTCATCAGCGATGGTCTTCCCCATCCTAGCTAGGATTCCATCATAGGACATTCTTGAGACATAAACGGAAAAAGTTAATAAGTTGTGCCTAACGTTTTCCTTTCAAATTTAGCGAATTAACCGTATCTGGCAAGCGACCTGCTTAGGCAATAGGACTTGTTACACATTAAGGTAGGTCATGAACCAACTGATTGATTTACTAGTATCAGGTGGTATCACTCGCCTTGCAACTTGATACTTAATCTTCCAATTGGTTGGTGATGAAAAATGACAAGTCCCAATCAGTACACCTGATAGTTAATCATTAATCAACTATCAGATGCCCCATTTTGTCAGCAACTCTGTTTGATGAGATTTTAAGCATTCATCTGGATCAATCCCTGACAGATCTGACCCAGGCAAATTACTTAAAATCCACTTTACATTGTTATGCTGAACTCAGGGTCAACTGATATCCAATTCACTTTGCATTAGGGAATTAATCACTATCAATCCATGGTAATCTAGTCGTCTGGGAATATGAGAACAAATTCAACACATCAGACTGGAATCCTGCCTCTGAACGTCGGATTTAATTCTGGTAATCTGGTGACTCCCATTTGTTATCAAGTGCATTCACATATCAGCCATAACTCCAAATTCAAACCTGATAGTTAACAAGTGCTTTACCATCTTGTACAATTGGTTCCCCTACAGCTAAGTAGGCGTGGGCGAAAATGTTTTTTGTTCACAGCCTACTATTAAGGACCATATTGGTGTTTGTTGAACATTATCTCTGCACCTTTCCTCCAAAGAATTGTTCTCTTTCTTTCTGAACAGCAATGCTGTGCAGACTATGTTTGCTATCATGATTGTTAAATTACCCCTGATGGAAGCCAAGTCATTCCTTGTCAATCAAATGTCTGACATTAGAGACTAGGAACCTAGAGTAACGCCTGTATTTTATGATATATATACCAAATAGAATTTAAAGTCCACCTTGAGAGGATTTTTAAGCACTTTATTAAGAAAAAGAAGGGTCAAACCATTTCTAAAGTGATGATGTACTGCTACACTGATTGTCAAAACGCGAGGATCTAACTTAACCAGCCTAAGTTAATTCAGGTCACTAAAGCGCCCATGGGTTAGTAGGCCCTAAGGGCAGATAACCAACAAAAGGACTAAGGGGTATATGAGAAATGATATCTATTTAACTTGAACCTCGAATTATTAATAGTACTTCAAGGCTAAAAGTGGGATAGGAGAGAGGAGTCTGAATAGTCAGAAGGTAGATAAGTTAAGAGTAAAATAAGTAGAAGGCAGATACTATAGTATCTAAGTGATAGATAGCAATAGTAGCCCAGATTAGTAAAACTCTCAGCTAAAATTGCCAATAGAAGTAAATTATGAATTTTGATAAACAATAACAATCAAATGGTTCAAATACCCTTGGTTTAAGTTTCCAGTAATTTCAGAACTCAAAATAACTCTTGGGATTTATCTCTAACAGATTTAGGACAATAATCATTCAAATTAATTTATATTATTGGGAATGATCCCCAAATACTTTGATATGGATCATCTTAAGATAATGAGGAGCACATTTCGGCATTTATCAAAAGGTATCATATATGAGTCAAGCCTCTAGTATGAGGCATCATCCAGAAGAGTGTGAATCCCAACAGAACCCCTCTTCGAATACTCAATTAGTGGTCAAGAGCCAAGACAACTTCATATTAGGAAAGCAGGGGTCATCAGGCTCTCCAGGAATAGTTAGGTATAGACACCAGAAGCAATTAAGATTCAGATGCCCATATTTTGTAAAAACAAAGAGAGAGATACAAACGTAGCAGGATTTATGGGCTAAAGGTAGTTGGCGCTGACACAATGGATGGATATGATAAGTAAGATTACAAGCGGGGGTTGCTGTCATCAAGGAGGGGCCCTGTAAAGATCATTTGCAGTGTAACTAGCATTAGGGAATGGCCACATAAAGATCATTGGCAGTGTATCCAGCATTGGGGTGGACCCATAAAGGTCATTAGCAGCCTTAGACCAGCATAGAGGATTGGACTCAAAAAGATCATTGGCATCAGGTGCCATCATCAGAGAGTTTCTTGGAAAGATCATTGGCAGCAGGTGCTGGCATCAGGAGCTAGACCCAGATAAGTTTATTGGCAGTGTTAGCTGGAATCAGGTATGGGACCCAGAAATATAATTGGCAGGGGTGCCTGCATTGGGAAATGGCCCTAAAAAGGTCCTTGGCAGTGGAGGCCAGCATCAGAGATTGAACCCAGAAGAACATTGGCAGTGGGTGTTGGCATCAGGGATTGTCTCCAGAAAGATTTTTGGCATTGATTGCCGGCAAAGAATTTTCTTATCCAGCATCAATTTGTCATTAACCCTTGAATTAGATCTTCCTAAATGAATGAAGAACATAATTCAGGAATACTTTATATAAAGTTTTGTTGATCTATCCTTGTCATAGTTGCTGTTTGACCAAGATTAAGAAAATCATCTGGGAAAGGCTGAAACATAAATAAGCTATTAAAGCTAGTAATAAAATAAAATATTATATTATTTATATTACTATAAAAAGTCCTCATTAAGAGTGTTGACCAGCAGGGGAAACCTATACAACTGGCAAACATAATCAGATCAGTTGGGAAAAAAACTCCACCTGATACTACAAGATCAGATCAGATGGTGTTGCTCCACCTGATCTTACTAAGAGATAATATATGAGTTGGACTAATTGGGAAAAACTCCAACTAACACCATCGTGATCAGATCATCTAGGAATAAACTCCAACTGATCCTACAAGATCAGATCAGATGGTGTCGCTCCACTTAATACTACTATATTTATCCTGGTCTTGAGCTGTAAAAACTGAGCTGGGATCCAGGGTAGTTCATCATGGATTTGAGACCCAGGGTAGGTCATACTGAGTTTTAAGGCTCAGGGTATAGATCGCTCCTCCTTCCTGGTTTGTAGTTTACATGGGAGCTCGGTGACACCTGGCATAGAGTACCATTTTCTTAGGATGGGGTGATCCAATTCTAACCTGCCCTGTGTCAATTCATGGCACTAAAGAGCCCGGTGGGTTAGTAAGCCCTAAGGGCATATAAACCTACAATATGACTAAAGAGATATATGAGAAATGATATTTATTAAATAAGACCTAAAGTAAACAAAGTAATTCAAGGCTAAAAGTGGGATAAGAGAGAGGATTCAGAATATGTAGAAGGTAGATACAATGAAAGTAATATAAGTAGAAGGCAGATTGGTAAGTATCTAAGTGATAGATAGCAATAATAGCCCATCATAGTAAAACTCTTGGTCTAGATTGCCAACATTAGTGGATCATTAATTTATATAAATAAAAATTAAATGGTTTGATTATCCTTGGCTTAGGTTGCTAGTAATTGTAAAACTCAAAATAACGATTGAGATCAATCCTTGACAGATTTAGGACAGTAAATCGTTCAAAATAATGACAAATATTATTGGTAATAATCCTGGATACTTTAGATAGCTCAACCCAAGTTAATGAGTAAAATATATTGGCTTTCACTAATTAGTAAATATCAATGAGTTGAACCCCTAGTAAGAGGATTCACCCAATAGAGGGCGAATCCTAACATTGACGTTGATACAGTTCATGCCCTTGCCATATAGCAGAGATTGGGCTATAAAAAGCCAACTACACATAAAGAACATGAATTATTTTAAACCTTAAATTGGTATTTGGTTATTTCAGCAGCGGACCTAATGATTATGGTCTTTTTAAGGGAGGAGTTAAATTATTGACACTGTATGTGTCTAATCCTTCTGATCAAACCCTTACTAAGTTCCTAGAGCAATAAGAAGACATTCAAAAAAGTTGCAACAAATTATGGATGCAGCCTGGAACGCCCTCAAAGAGACCTTGGAAGTCGCCCCTTCTATTAATAAGGAAGAAGTATATGACCCACAAAATAGTCATGGATTACAGAAGGCTCAACTACCTGACTAAGAAAGGTTATAACACTATTGTGCATTGAATATAAGTAGAAACATCTCAGAGAAGCACACTAATTCTCAGCATGGGATCTGGAAAGCAGATACTGGGAGATGAAGCTGTCAAAGGAAACTAGGAGAAGTGTGCGCTGATAGCCATCTAAGGATTGTAAAGACTGAAATTTATGTAACAGGGCTAGTGCAATGCTCTAGTTATGTTCCAGAGATTAACGGATCGAATTTTAAGGATTTGAAGATAAAAGTTTGCTCATCTACTTAAATAACATCACGGTGTATAGCAAAACATCTAAGGATTACCTGGCACAACAGAAGGAGTTTATCACCTGCTTAAGAAAGAACAGCCTTAAGCTGAAGAGAATCAAGTGCTTATTTTTGAAGAGTCAGTTAGAGTTATTGGTCATAAAGTGTACTTAAGAATCAAGCTCAATCAGGGAAGGTTGAAGCTATTGCTAGTATGAGTTCCCAAGTGCATTGAAGATGTCCAGGTATAATTGAACATAGAAGGATGACATCATCAACTGTGCAAAACTCTTTGGAAATCACTGAGCCACTCACACACCTGATTAACAAAGGAGAACTTTTCAATTAGGACAAAAGAAAGAATATGCTTCACCAACTCAAGCAGAAATTGATGGAAGGCCTGATCCTGATGTACCCAAACTTCTTGAAGACTTTCTACATATATACAATTACCAAAAAAATGGGTATGGGTGTCATCTTATCTAATTTTGACGAAAAAGGAGTAGACCACCCTATAGAGTTCTACTCAATAACAATTACCTGAGAAGAGATCAGTTACGCTGTCAATAAGTGTGAGATCCTAGCTGTGCGAAGAGATGCTTTTCACTTTAAACCTCACATCTATGTTGTACACTTAGTTAGTTATGTACCACATCTCATTGAGATGATGAACATGAAAGGCCCTTAAGGAAGACTTTAATTTGGGCTTTTCAATTGCAAGGTTTGACTTTGAGATCCTGCATCAAGCTAAATAGGAGCACTTGAATGCAGTGCTTGTCACGATTACCCATTTTCCACTTGCAAGCACATGCAAGTGATAGGATTTAAAAATTAATTGAAATACTTTGGGATTTATTAGAAGAGTAAAATGAAGTAAAGAATATTCTGAAGACCTATTAAGAGTGGCGAGGATTAGAGAAGGAAAGAGGAGAAGCTAATAAAAGAGAAATAGTTACCCTACTTGAAGCGGAGTGAACAAAATGTGAGTTTTATGGAAGGAAACTGTCAAGTAGGCCATGGAAGGCTACAAAAGATCTTTCAGCAAAAAAGTAAATATTCTACTGGGAAGAAGTATTGGAGATTTAAGTCAGGCTCTGGAGCTTTGTATTGAATGCGCCCAATACAAGCCACTCCCAAGTAAAGTTTAAGTTTCAGCCTTTCCCTCAAGTGCACCATTATAAAATGTCTCCATATGTTTTATTACCATTTCTGAAGTCATCTGGTGGAAATCATTTTGTTATTACTGCAATAGATCACTTCACCAAGTGGATAGGAGCAATTGCATTCAAGACGTCCAATTTCAGAGTTACCATGAGATTCTATAAACCAGTATATTCTCTACATATGCCCTAAAACACTACTTTATGAATGGACGGAACTTCCTTTATAATTTTGTGAGGCACCTGATGGATTTATTAAAGTCAAACAGCAGTTTAGTACGCCATATACGCCCTCAACCAACAGAGGCGTGGAAAGAGTGACCAGAACCATTGCTTCAATTGAAAAGATTACAGTCACCTACAGATTAAATGAGACATCTTGTTGCCCTCATCTATTTTCTTGCTGGTTGTGCTACCACATAACTATTGGCATGTCACCATTCAGAGCGCTATATTGAAGATAAGCCATGTTAATAAGCTTGTTATCCCCAGTGATGGATGCAGATAGTAAGAATTTTCCTTCTGGAAGATACTGGGAATAGTTATCAGAGGAGTTATTCAAGACACAGCTGAACTTCATCAGTTATATTATGTAGTCACTTAAGTAGAGTACAAAGAGAGTTACCAAAGCTCTAAGCTGCTCATATTTTTGGCGAGATAGAAAGTGATGCTTTAACATGCGCATAGGAAATCCTGTGAAGTTGCATGTTGTCTGGACAGAACCTGAAACCATTATCATGAGAAGAGAAACTGGGTATACTATCAATGATGGTACCACAAACATCACATATAACCAAATCCACGTGTGGCACCTGAAGTTTCCCCTAGGTCAAGCCTTAGAACGTTAATGTTGATAAAATCTCAACTATAGGTTAATTCCTCGCCTTATGTAACATATTCTGGAAAAATTGATTTAATAATACTAATTTGGTACTAATATTATAGCTGGCTAGAATAACGATTTAGTCTCATCAAACACTTCCAGAAACCAAAACAATGTTCAAATTTATGAAGCCCAATTTATAGTCTTTACTTGGTCTAAAAATTTAGATGATTGAGGCATTTATATATCCTCTGATATCCATAATAAATTGACAAATGATTGTCAGACATCCAATGTGCCAACTAAAGACTTGTTTTCCATTGTGGAGACCAATACCCATAATATCATCCATAGTCCACAGGGCTCGCCGTTTTGAGAATTTGGGAGTATGATTCAATTGGGGATAGGTGAGGGAAGTATCAATTGATATACATTATCCCCACTCCAACTATTAATTTGAGTACTGGCAGAGTATTGCCCATGCCTATCAGGAGGAATTGAGGCTAATGTGCCTGAGCTGGGGAAGCTGCATATGTAATTCTTGATTGTGATAAGGTTTGAAGTTGTGGTTGGCCTGAAGACGCACTTGGTGCTGGGTGATGTTACCAGTATGCCTCCAAATCCATTTCTGCAAGTATTTCTCTCCATTTCCCATTACATCTCTGAGTTTTCTTTGACATGCTCTCGGTTATGGAAAATTGAATCTACATCTTGGGTGTTTGGCTTAGATGGGGTCTGCAGGAGCATGTTTGCAGGTGGATGGAGGTACTGCAGTTCCTTGGGGTATGTTCTTAGATTCCCTCCGTTGAGGGATGATGATATCAAAAGCACCAATGAGATGGTCACCACAATAACTAAGATGAATGAGTGTGACCCTTCCATAGATCAAGACAATTTTGTTGGAGGGGCAGAATCTATAATGATAATAAATATTTTATAGTTTCTTTAAAAAATTTTGATTAATCTCTGTAATTACAAAATAGCCCAGCGCTCTACTACTAGCATAGTGTCAAAAATTTATACTAGTGTGGGGAGAGGTGGAGATTGTCTTACAAATATTTATGAAAAGTAAGTGGCAATTGAATGTACCCAAAGGACCAAAATTTGTCTTGTTTTTTCCCTATGGTTTTGTTGTTTTCTTGGGTCTTTCAAATTGGACATGGGGGTGTAATTCTGGCGCCTCAACTTGAGAGTTTTAGTCAAATTTTAAATTGATAAACTTTATTTCCAATTTCTTTCTTGGCTGCCTCTTCAGCATAAGCTTTATCTATCACTGCATCTGGTTGACAAATTTTACATTTTGTCCGAAGTTGTATTGTTCAAATGAGCATGGCAAACTCTGCCCATCTCAAGATTTAGTTGTAATCTGCTGAGTAGTTTTCAAACCTCACTGCTTGTGCTTATAATCTTGTCCAAGTAGGCCTTGCGGATCTGGTGATAACGCAGGGTGGATGTTCTCCAAAATCTGACGTTGATGTAGAAATAGTCTAGGGGGAGCTACGGCCACGCAGCGCTCATTGAGTTTTGTCCCAAGTCCACGATCTTTTCCAGTATCAGTGTTTATGGGGAATGTCAATTTTTGCCCAGAAGGGGTGTATTATCATGTCCAGTTTGATTGCCACAGAGGGGTCCATTACACCAGTCATTATGAAGTAAGAAGACGCAACAGTATAGATAACAGTTAAAAATATATGATCACAACATCACAAATGACACCCTCATGGAACCCCTTTTATACCTTTGGGTTCTACCACTAATGGCAAATAATTTACTGAATCGCATCCAAAGAAAGTTTCCCTATACATACAACTCCAAGAAATAAGCATAATATCAAATTTGGAAGCAAAAAACTATATAGGAAAATTGATTAAGCAACTTAAGTACAACTTCAGATGTGAAAGCCACAGGAATCACAGTAACAACAGGAACCCAGCTATGCTCAGAAACAAAACCATTCATTTACAAAAATACAAGAGCTTCAAGTTAAAACCTTTAAAAGAAAATAGTAAATTATAGAGAATCATGGGAATGTAATTCTCTGACTTTGAAACCAAAATACGAATACAAATTCGCCTTATGAGAAGAAATTGACCAGATAAATATTAAATCCTCTTTAAGCACCCAAAACCCTAAATACTATAAATACTTTTCTAATTTTTATAATATTTTTGTTATTTCTCATACCTTCCCTAAAATTTTGTTTTTTGTGCTAAGAACGCAATATATAGAAGAATTACTGTTGAAGGTTCATAATTATCCTGATTATACCAGTTGATATTTATAGGAGTTCTGGTGTGCTTAGGAACAGCCCATTATATAATACTCCAAGCCTCAGAATGGTGGACATGCTTAAAACCATGAGTAAAGTTCCACATATCCAAGAACTTAACCCTCAAGTAGCCTGAAGATGAACCCTGGTATCAATTAAATAACTTATTGTAAGTTGCTCAACCATTACAATTATCAACATTAAGCAAGCGAGCCAATTTAGCAGTACACAGAATATCAAAAAATTAAAATTGTAATTAAAACAAATTTCTAGTTTAGAATTAAAATATCAAGAAATCTATTCAGAAATTAAATTGCTCATATATAGACTAGAAAAGCATAACAAGGTTTTTATATGCATACTAAACTATAATACCCTTATATATTACTAAGACATGTAAGTAAGATACCTAGATACGTTTTATTTCTGTTTAAAAAAGGTTAAATACAAAATAAACCTAGAACTAGGCTTTACAGTATTGTGACTTAGTCTTGATTATAAATCTATGTAATTATAATTATAAATTATCTTTTTTAGCACTAGTGGTGCCCAAACTAAAGGGGACATCCAAGCATCCTTATCTGAGATTGAGCCAAACAAAGGGATTATCATAAAAAATTTCTAATATATCCCCTAAGTTATCGCCTAGTAAGCCATATTAGATAGCAAGGAAGCTTTGGGGAACTATTTTCTGGCGCCCGCTTTAGCTGGTGGACCATGGCAGACAACATTGGGGTTGGAGCATCAGCAACATGTGGCATAAGGAGGTATGGTTGTGGCTTTACTTGTTATAAGGCTGGTGGTGTCATCACCTCAACGTATTGAGCAAGTTGATGCTCAGCGAAATTGATGAGAGCCAGCACACAATAAAAGATTTTTTGTGCTGGTGGGTTTGGGAATATTTGAGGTCTAAAAGAGACGTTTTTGCCACATTGATGAAAGAGCGGCTAGCTACAAAAGCAAGCTCCTCAATTTCATATTCTGCATCTTTGTCAAAATATTATTAATTTATCTTCATTTGAGATAATTAAGGTGTCAGTATGCTAGAATAATGTAATAGCTCTGGCCTATCTTTAATATAAGAAAAACTTTATAACTATACAATTCACTAATAAAGCTAGAACCTTCCTTATAAGGTTTAATTTTATAGATTTATTTGGGGTTGGTCAAGCATGGGAAGTACACTTCCAATGTAATAATAATGAAAATAATATGAAATACACAAAAAGGACACCCCAGGGAGTTCCTAGCCCCTCCTGTTGTCAGTCAGGACCGTCAGATAAGACGGTGGGGGATTTATGCTGACTTATAATTGTATACAGCATAAGTGGAGGAATGAGTCAATGTTTAGGAACCATATGGGATAGCTTAAATTGATATGACTTTTGTTGTGTGGGGTCATGTTGTCATGGTTAATAAAAAGACATTATAATTGGGACCAATGTAAAAGACAAAGCAGCATGTTGGGAGGCCAAGAAGGTGATGGTGGAAGGCCTCCCTGACCTCAATCATACCATAAATCAACGCTGGGTTAAGGCTAAAAATGCCTATGTTGGTCTTAAGGATGCAAAAAAAGTTTGGCCTTGTATAACAGCAGGGGCGTTAAATGAACTAGCTTTGCAGTGAACAAAAATCAGTTTGCTTTAGCGTTTAGATGAACAGGGACTTGAAACCCATTCAGTTTTAAAATTTCCAGCTTGGGTCAGCTGCTCCTACAAACAATTACCTGCGTTCAGTCGATTACCTGGTATAGTATAGCCCAATGGAAGCATGCTCCTATTGGTGCGCCTTGGCTTAGACCCGCTTCTTTCAATTGATTGCTTTTCCAAAATCCTAAATATCTTATGTAGAGACCAATCTTCCATTGGTTGACTTCCCTTATAATAAAACCCTCCATTTAGTACACTGTTTTGAATTTATGCTATCTTGGATGATCCTGTACATGGACCTCTTGAGGAGGTATTACACAACATCAAACACTTAATTTTAAGTTCACTAAATCTATTCTCCTGTGCACCGTTGGGCTGTCCTGGTTCCCTACAACCTAGGCCTCCTATTCCTTCCCAATTGGTTCACTGCATTGCTCCTATATGGTTATTATCTCTAATGCTAACCTTCCTTGATATAAGTTATTATTGCTCAAGCACCCTCTACTAGGCTTTTATAAAATTGGATGGTACCATTAGGATCCGCTGTATTGTTTGTATAGGTTGAACCCACTGAGCAACAGACAGATGATGTGGGGATCATCGGTCCTTTGGACACACTTGAAAATATACTAAAAATAGGAGAAATTGCCCCAATTGACTCTATTATTTATTTTAATAAATACAGCGATCTTTCATTGTCCTGCTCTCTCTACTATTAACAACTTACTTCTCTCAATCGCCCATCTCGCTTATATAGCAGCTTCAGGCAGTACTGCTCTCATAGCTTGGGCTATTCTAATTTGCCAATTCTCCTCATATTCAACTTGTTATTCTATAATCTTCTATAGCCCTAATTGTAGGCGATTTACTTTGTATTCATTAGATGTCAACACCGCCTTTGCACCTTATCACCTTCTATAGAAGCTATCCAATAATAACTCATTATATCCCGGTATCACCTCATCTTGAGGCACTCAAATAATTGTAACTGATATCATTTTTGGCGGATTTTCCCCATCCGCTCTAGCTGTCCCATGATTATTGTCCAGTAATATCGGAATTGCAACATTACTCTCTCCTTAACTGGATGATAAGGCTCCTATTTTTTTTATGGTCAGAGGAACTTTTCATGTACTTGGTTAATGATCCAACCACTTGCGGGATCCTTGATGGTATATGCGTTGACCCCAGTTTTCTCTATAACTTCAAATGGAATAATTTAAAACTGACCAGCTTGTGTTTCTTCCCAAATACATTTGGTCATGGAAGAGAACCATATCGCCTTCCTTGAACGGCGCCAGCCCACTACAATGTACCTGATTGGCGGCCTGATTCCTGATATTCTTGGATAAGCTGAAGAAATATACTTCAGTTTGCAGTTTGATCAGAATGTTTGTGAGGTTAGTCAAATATTGGTGGGGTTCCATTCCACAAGTGTCTTCTACACAATAATAAAGTAATGCTGGAAGGGCCAGGTGTCAGCCATATAGTAGTTGGAAGGGACTCTTCCCTGTGGCAGAATGGTAACTAATGTTATAGGCGAACATGGCAGTGGAAAGGAGAGAGCTCCAATCAAAAGGTTGATCTGTTACTAATTCTTGTAATATGTCCAACAGAGTCCCATTCACCCGTTTAACCACTCCATTAGATTTGGGGTGGTATGGGGTCATCAGAACCC